>ML865116.1:34792-54621 GCA_009831015.1 Picea engelmannii
ATGGAAATTATAAGCAACAACAACATCCACATATTTAACCCTGTTGTATCATTTTTCTTGAATACATAATCCATCCTTTAGTCATACTCAAACATTATTTCATAATAACAAACTATTCTAAGTTCACCAACATGTTATATTCATATCTAAGCATGTACATATGTAAAATTACACATCCATATGCACCAAGCATTTACTGTCAGCATGCTACTAATGCATATGTAATTTAACTTCATTGTATGCTTCATGCACTCTAGCGCATTTCTGTTTCAATTCACTTATTTATTTATCTATTTCTGTTGTAGTTGGTTGTCCTTGAATTCCTTTATATCCTTGATGCCTTATGTGCTCCCATTCTTCTCATTTGCACTATGGTTCCCTGGGTCTGAACACTTTTTTAGCCACGTCCACCTGGCCATTCTTTCCCACTTAGTACCATTCCCCAATGGAAATCCATTTTCATTCAGTGCCACTTTTGAAGTGAGAGAGCATTCCAATTCCTTTGCATTGGCATCTTGCTTCCACTATGAACTCTGATTTAAGCTTTTAGACAATAGATAAGTCATATCTAACAAATTCTTCCCTAGAACTCCTATGCTTGACACATAAATATTATTCACACACCACCTCTTAATCTCTTTGTTTCCTTCCACATCAATCTTGCAATTGTCTACGCATCTCTACCTTCAAGGCTATGGAGACCTAATTTTCCTTTCTGTGCCCATTCATGACATTATTCACCTGCTAGCTTCATGTCCCATGTAAGGATTCTTTCTTTTGTAGTACCTTATCCAACTTTTGTAAGCAAAGTCATGCCTCCATGACCCTAACATCTGATCCTATTCTTGAATTGATCTGGTTATACCTCTAATCCTGATAAACCCGCAAGCAACCATCTTGTTAGAACTATACATATCATACAAAAATTGTTAATTAAATTTTTAGGTACCTTTTCATTTAAATGATAATATGATTCTTTAATTAATATCATTTTTCCTTTTTATCCTTTATTCGTAATGCTCATGAATTAACTCTCATTTAATCATGATTGTGTGTTGGTTCTTTTGTCTTCATGAGTTAACTAATCACAGACATGGATCGACTGATTATATTGTACTCATGCTTTTGTTGTTCTCTCAGTTCACAAACAGATCATATTTTGATCCTTTATCAATTCTCTGTATTATTCTATTGTTAACTCTTTTTCAAATTAAATCTTTATGAGGTGCTTCCTTCAAACCATTTACATATGACCATATGCGCAAAACCAAGGGCTTATTGATTTGAGAATTTCCACTTATTTCCCCTTTGTTTCTTTAGCAAGTGCTAAGCTAAGAAGTGCTTGATCAATTATCAAAATCAATAGTCACGTCTTAATGTCACGACGAGCTGGACGGTTCTCATTTACTTCGGAACTTCGACTATTCATGGCTCCTGAATTCTGGAGTAGCAATTCCTCCGAAGTGATTATCCACCGAATGATTCATAAAGCACTGGTGACCGTTTGTTGTCAGTTAACACCTCCACTTACGTTATCCTTCAACTTTTCTTGATCATTGTTTGGGAAATCTCCTGAAGTAGATCAACGGTTAACGTTGACTTCGGTCTTCGGTGCTTCACAACTTCGAAGCCTTCAACCAGGACTAGATCAATGACCCTCATCCTCTTTCATGATCAATGATCAAGATCCACTTCATAACTTCCGCCTTTAGAGGTCTCAACTTTCCCTGCTTGCTTCCCCCGGGAATTATTTTACCCGAAGTTCATGATCTGTCGATGTGTGTCCTCCTGCATATCAACGGTTGTGAATCACTTCATCTTTTCAGGCTTCGGGAGTTTCAAACTCTACACCTTCACTTTATCCTAGAATGATTTCACCTGAATTCGATGATCCATCGAAGCGTGTCCTCCTGCAAATCAACAGATGTGAATCACTTCAGCTCTTCGGGATTTGGGAGTTTCAAACTCTACACCTTCACTTTCTCCTGCAGCGTCGATCCTCCAAACCACTGCGAGATCTATTGTCGCTTGTCTTCTAGGATCAACGATCGATATTTACTCTAGGCTTTGGGCCTTTGGGAGTTTTCGATCCAATGCAACTTGTCACATCTTTCCCCTCTGGAGTGCCTAGTCTTCGAACTGCATGATCTGTCGCCACATGGAGAAATACTAGAAGTGGACACATGGCCCAATCAGGAAACAGACACCCCAATATTTCATATGCTCAAAACTAACTGACACATAGAACACATCCCATGTGTTCATTTCATCACAGGTGACATCTGCAAGCAATGTCACTTTGGAATTTCGGGCTTTGGAAATCTCAACCCTCAACTTTTTCAAAAATGATTTTATCCGAAGCTCACGATCTACTGACGTGTGTCTCCCGTCGATCGACTGCTATTGTTTCTTCGGGTCTTAGGACTTCAGAAACCTCAACTTTCAACCTTCACTTTCCATCAAAGTGCGTGGATTTCTGCTATGTGTCGTCATGGATTGGATGACCAAGATTCACTTCAGGTCTTCACCCAGATTCCACAGATTTCCACCACATGTCCTCCTTAATCGAATGACTAAGATTCACTTTGTATCTCCAAGGTCCAAAAATATTAATTCTAAACTTCTCCTCGCTTTCTTTTTCCTGGAGCGTTTTATCTAGATCACACGATCAGTTGATTCGAGTCCTCCTACAGATTGATGGTCCCCAGCTACCTAGATTATTCAGAGTTTCTATGTTCGAGCACTAGCATGTCACATCACTGCATGCCTTTCAATTTGTGGGGGCATGCATCAACAGTTTGGAGTAACCTGCCTTTAACCCCACAATTCTTCTAACGCTGACATGTAACCCCTCAGTGAAACTGTGGTTTGGACTGTGGGACTGCCTTGGGGAATTAACTCACGTGTAACTTGATTCCCTGCAATGCCTCCTAACCGTCGATCTCTCTCCAAGAATCTGACAGTTGTGACTTAATTTTTTCTTCACTTTAATCAGATGACCCTTGTTCACCTTACCTCCGATCCAATGATCTCGGATCTCTCTTGATCCCACAGTGACGATTTCTCCCAAATTCAAAGAGGATGGTCACGATCCTTCAAACCCTTACAAAGGATCTATGACATTCTAACTCCTACGTATATTCTGAAACACCATTCCTCCTGAGATTTTCAACGTCACGGTCAGAATTTGATCTCAACCATGATACTCTAACCAACAGACCTGGCCCATACCATTCTGGTGTTTCAACCAGAAGCTCTGATACCAATCTATAACATACCCGACCACCCAAAGGTCGGGCTACACCACTTAAACATGCTGCAACACACCCAACCACCCACAGGCTAGGCACACTACATTCCCAAGGCTCAGTTCTCTGATCTCTAATTCGAAGTCAAAGGGTTTCTCAACAATGTTAGGAGCATGCACACCACATGCATAAGACAAGATCCATGCCACAACATAAAAGAGATAAACAACATGCCATGCACAACAAATAACCAGCAGATAGACAGGCACATTATAATACATATCTCAGAGATAATTAAATACACATTAGAATACATTAAACAAAAAACAAAGAGAGCACTTATCTTTGCAAGTAAATGTTCACCAACTGGCTGCAAACCAAGGACGTTCCTCCCAACCATAGACGTTGTTGTTCATTTACTCTCAACATTAGGTCACCCTGAGCCATGGCTATGAATCCACAAGGATGGGTCCTAGGCTAAGTATAAATACACAATAGTTGGCTAAGTAGCTCTCAGGTTTCCCAACCTCACAACAATCCTAATTTCCAGCTCTCTTCCCCCCTCATCCTGCACAACCCAAATAAATGAACACCTTTCTCTGCCATATAGTCCCTGGGGTTGTTCCATTTCTCTCCAGGGCTCCAGTGCTACTGGTTAGGAAATATCCCTACTGGAAATTCCAAGGACTCTCAGTTGTGGACAGTTCCATCTGAACTTCCATCAAGTTCATGCACACAGGCATCCATTCCCTCCTGGAATGATTATTAAATCATTACATCCATTCAACAATGGCTCTCCTCTTCCTGCCATTCATTTCCATGCTCAGCCCAAGAGAACACAAACTCGCAGTAGTGAGTGAAGAGGAAGAAGAGCAAGTGAACCAATGAGAAGAGGACAAACCAAGGGAAGAACAACCCCAAAACAACCCCCAAGGGATGTTTAAATAATTACATGAAGACAAGAGCCACATGGCCTCCCTCCCTAGAATCTCATGTAACTCCCTCTTCTTCATAAAATCAATTATGGGTAAATAAAATAATAATAACAAGACTTAGCCCCTCAATCCCCCTCTCTCATGGAATCATAGCCCCCTATCTCTTTTGTCCTTGTCGGTCTTGCAGCCAGTGGTGTATTTTATTAATGTATAGGAAGTGTTACATTTCCTAGGCACTCTGGCCCCTTTTCAACTTTATCGGCTCACCAACCTAAGTCATATTTACATAATACATTATAGTTTATAAGGGTTAGAACTGGGATGTTACAAATGGGTAGGCTCCACACTAAGTATGGTTTCACAATTAAAACGTTCTTCCTCATCATGGTTTTCCTCTTTCCAACAAAAAGTGGATTCTGATTCTAAAAGAGGTATATCATGTATGTTTATTATTTCTCCTCGAGTGGAAATACCATTGTTGTTGTCTTTCTCCAGCGTAATATGCAGATCTAAAATATATTTCAAAACATGTTCATGGTAAGAACAAAGGATCAAATCACAATGAATTTTATACCAATAAGTTTCACTAAATAATTTACCAGCAGTAGGAAACCATTTTATCTATCTCGGTTATACTAGGAGAATTTATAAAAATAAAATAATCCAAATCAAAATATAGTAATTCCAAATTAGCCATGGGTGAGGAAGGATTGATGTCATTAGTGTCCATATTTTCTTCATTAACAAATTGATCAGAATTTATGTCTTTACCCATAACTTCATCTTCCATTTCTTGTTATGGAAAAGATGATCATCTAGGATAATGAGAACTTGACATAAGCATTGGTGTGACCTAAAGTGTGTCATTATCAACAGGAAAACCCTCCTCTTGGTCAACTACAAAAAAATTTAAACTTGAATTTACAACACTAGAGGTCTCTTTTTCATCACAAAGAAGAAAATGGGGAATGGAGTGGTGGGAGGATACATATATTTCTTTCGAAGAAGAAGTATTTCTATGCTCTATATCCCCCACAATAAAGAAAGATCCAGGCATATGGAGTCCAACTAAATCACTAGTATTTTCAACATTTCCATGTAAATCTAAATCGACATGTATAGGAACATTAAAAAATTATTTAGATTTGTCATCCACTGGCTCATATGTTTCATTAGTAAGAGAAACTAAAAAAGAAATCAAATCATTGGTAGAGGACCTATCGTCCAAAGGAAATCTATAGCAAAGATGAGTGAATCTAATAACAAAATCTTCAAGAGATTCATCTTCCTTCTTCCCAAGCTCTGATATCTCTACATACAAATCATCATAACTATAATTCTCAAAAGCATGCCAAAATTGAAGCATAAATTGCTCCCATGTGTGAATAGAGGCAGTCGACAAGGTCTCACACAACTCTTGACCTGTCCTGCAAAAGTGAGAGAAAATAGCCTACAAACGACACTTCCATTAGCAATATTATGAGAATAAATTGTTTTCCATAATTTAAAAGCATGATCAAATGTAGTCGTCTCACCCTCACCATAAAATTTAAGTTGTGACAAGAAATGTAAAATCCTTCTAGGAGGTTCGAGAGGTACAATACTAGAAAAACATATCCATAAAGAGATATGGGATGGAGCCATCAGTAAATTTAAAAAATTAATAAAAATAATTCAACAGGCTCAACTTGTCATCTATCCCTCCTTTTAGCGCCATTTCTATTGACAGGTCCAAATGGCTTGTCAAGCAGGTAAGGGAGAATGTCTGATGGTAGGTCCCAATTAGACCTAATCTCATTTGGGATGTAATTTCTTACCAATATGTGGGCCTGGTTTCCACTAAGATAACAAACTATCCACCAAAGAATCCTAATTAACTATAAATATAATCTAAAATGAAAGCAAACTAATCTAACCTAACTACTTCTAACCTATCCTAGGAGAAAACTGATAGATAAGAATGATGAAAGATAATACCACTAGAACCAGAAATAATTCATGTATGCCTATGGTAGATGATAATAATAATGTTGTAGATACATCAACAATTAGTTGTAAAATGCATTCATAACATCATTTCCATACTCATAAGGAAACATATGACAACATGAACATATAGAATAGAGTGAAGAAATAATTCATGCAATAGAACTCCATATTACTTAGGAAGAAGACAAATGCACAAAGAATAATCTCATGTACATCACCAAAATCACAAGTTCCCAACATGTCTCTTTCTCTTCATTCATTCAGAAGTAATAGTACCATGTTTCAATTACAATGAGAAAAATTCCCTCTTTACATTCAATGACCTCTCTTTTATAAAACAAGAGAGACTCTTCAACTCTCGTGGTTGTTCATTTCATTTTCCCTTTTGTTTTGTCATTTTACATTTCAAAATTTCTTTTATATTTTCCAAACTAAATATGCGAGAGTTACAAACAAAATCTAAAGAGACTCCTGAGTGGTTATTTTCTCCCTAAGGAAATTTACAAATGATATTCATTTAAAAATATTATCCACTCGGCTTGTTTATGTCTTTTTCTATTCCTCGTGACATTTCTGGTGTTTGTTTTCTGATTAATATCATCTTGTCTTATTCTCCTCTATCTCCACTTTCCATCGTGCTCTTCCAAGTGTGATTTTGTTTCCTGTAGCTCGAAGTGCGACTATTTGAACATTACATAATATGTTCTTCAATTACATTCATGCCTCTTGTGTGTTCTATATTTTTAGAGAATTTCCACTCTCAATATTCCAACATTTTCTTTTCCATGTTGTTCTTCTCTCTTCCAAATTTCCAACGAGCTATCTTGGGCCTGATTTTGTTGCCTGTAGCCCCAAATATGGCTGCTTGAATTTTACCCAACCAATTTCCCCCCCAAATTTGTGGTCTATTGTTTTTTGCATTTTCTGATATTCTCTATCACTTTTCTATATTGAAAATCTATCCTACTACATTATTTAGTACGATACCTTTCCAATGAGGTATCATGGGCTCAATTATGACACATGTAGCCCAAGATATGCCTGTTTGAAAAACAGTGCTTAACAACCCTTGATCATGCCTATGGATGAATCTAGGTCGTTGATCCTTAACCCGCAAATAAAAATCTGACATGCATAAGAGAATCCAACACTTAGTGGTTTAAATGGATTCAACTCCCTTATATTATTTGAATAAGATCCTAGGGAAGGAATAGGACTTGGGCCTTGTAATATAATTTGGCTATTTTTCCTCCTAAAAATTAGGAAAAAAATAATAACAAAATTAATGTATTCATATTTTCACAATTCCTCATAATGTTGTTTGTAATTCTGGAAATAAACTGTGTAAGGAGTTTTTTAAATGTCCAACATTTCGAGTGGACACTCCACCCATCAACAGTCCCTGATGATGGATGGAGTGTCCACTTGAAACCTTAGACGTTTCAAAAACTCCTTACACAATTTATTTCCAGAATTACAAACAATAGAAAAATTAATTAAAATTAACCTATGTGAAATTACAATTAACAAATAAAATTAATAACATTACCCTTGACCCTATGTGAAAATAAAAATTACTAAAATTAGAAATAAAATATTTCCCCACTCATGTGAAATTAGAAATTAATAAAAATAATTAAATAAAAATGACAAATACCCCCTCACATATAATTATTAAAGTGCATCCCAAAGTCTTCAACCACAAGTCTTCGTTGGGGGAATGAAATTCCCCAAAGTCTTCAACATATATGAATTTCCCCATTTAATATCCCTAGAGTCTTCATTGTTAAGACTTTACTCCAACCTAAAGTCTTTGTCGTTGACATGAGTGGTGCACGTTCACTCCAATGGACCAAGCTTCCAACAACACTCCATCTCCACGAGGATTCTGACGACATTATGTTCACTTCAATGGACTAAGAATATATTAAGATAATATAATTTCTTGGTCTAAGATATCATTCCAATAGGTGCTCATTTTCCAAAAATAATTATTAAAATAATCCTCAAAAAATAATATTAAAATAATACATGCATGGTTGTCATAAGGGTTGGTAGGTGAGGTGAGATAAGTCTTGTAAACAGTAAATGTCAGTGCTAAGTTCCGATGTAAGGGAGGTGGTAGGTCTTGTAATTTTTTCAATGACCAATAATTTCGACGACACACTCTCGTGAGCTCTCCCATGAGCTCTCCCGATGACATAGCTCTCGATGAGATATGGAGAATATAAAACAATATTTGTGATATGTGCACATTATTCAAGATAAAATATTAAAATAATGCAATTTCGATGGTGCACGTTCTCCAAAATGAATATTAAAATAATCTTCCATTAAATAATGCATGGTCATCGGTAAGGGAGGTGAGGTGAGTCTTGATAAACCTTCTAGGTAACTCTCTGACTATGAAGAATTCGCATGATAAGTATTAATATTAAAGTAACACACCTCCTCTAGAAGGCTCATCTTCCAACAAAATGTTAAAGTTTGCATGGTCCTCAGTAAGGGAGGTGAGAGAGGTGGTAAGTCTTGGTAAATCCTCCAATGACCAAGACTCTTGACGACCAAGCCAATGATTTCTCCTGGCGACACACTTCAATGAGCTCTCGTGACGAGCTAAGTCGAAGACCCTTAAATAATAATATAATAAGGTTAAGTTTGATTTCCTTATAGCTTAGTCCTGGGGCATATTAAAATAATCATGTAATGTTATTCCAAGGGATTCGGGAGGGGGGAGGAGATTCCTATAAAATAGGAAGGTTGTCTTAAATTGGTAATTTGCCATGGAATTTACCATGTAGTAAATGTGAGGACCAATGGGGAGAAACCTGGGGAGAGGTCTCATGGTATATTAAGTTGAGTTTTAGTGAGTGAGGGTAAAAATATAAAAATTTAAATAAAAAATCAATATGAAATTAAATCAGTTGGGAAAAATAAAATGAATATGCACAACCTAGGAATTAGTTGATAAGAAAGGATAACAAAATTAAAATTAAAATGAGAAAAAATGAAAAGTCAAATTGTTTTTAACTTTTACATACATATGAGAAAAATAAGGATGTATATATTACACCTTAGGTCTTGAGCAAAACACATCATTTAACAAATAGTTTTTTTTATGTAACACAAATAGTTTATCCATGTAAAAACATATTTACCCCATGTAAAAATAAATATCTAAAGTGAACTTAGTTTTCCCCTATGTAAAAATAAATATCTAATGTAACTTTAGCGGGAAACCATGGGGAGAAAACATGTGCAAATAAACCATGTGGTTTTTCCAAATACAAGGGTAAAATAAATAAATAAATGAAAAATAAAGATAGAAATAAATAAAATTAAAAATCAAATAACTAACACACACACACACAAAAATATATACATAAATAAAAAGTAAAAAAAAAACACAAATTAGGAAATTAGGTCAAATTACACAAAAGTCAAGTTTCCATTCCCCTCATGGTTCCATCGATGAGGGTTCCACACCTAGGGGCCTAAATCGGGAATAAGGCATGTTAGGTAGGTTTTGAGAAACATAGTATCAAGGAGAGTAGCTAGGTGATATGGCAATAAAAAACACTGAGATTCAGTTGCGAAGAAAGGAAAGCGACAAAGGGGAAGAAGACAACACTTCATGCAACGAATCAACATCACAAGTACTAGTGTCAAATGGTAAAAGGAGATTGACGTCAACTAGATGCACGCCAAATGTCAATCTAGTCAAGCTGAACAAATTTGGGGAAAAACCTGCTAAGATAGTGAGGAGTGGGAATACAACCAGATTAAGGAATAGTTCCTTATGCTAGACCACTATGCATGATATAAATTATGATAGATAGTGAGAAAACATTGGGTGACGACACGACAAAGAATTGCATTTGTGAATCTCAATAGGCCTTAGGCATATGTTTCCAGAGAGAGAAGATCGAAAAAGAATCCTGATAGAGATCAACTTGAAGAGGCTTGGAGACTTGCTTGCAGGATAAGTGTGTATGATAACATTTGGAGCTTCGGATCTCAGGGAAATTGTAAACCAAGGTAAGTCTCTTCCTAATAAGGGGAATCCTGGTAAGGATCAAAGTCAAGGTTTTGGATAAGGATCAAGGGATTCCTCCACTAGCATCACAAGGATAGAACAGTCATGTAAATGAAGTGTCCCTATGAACCTACTCCTACAAAATAGAAAAATGATTTCAGCCATGTGATTAAAAGGTGACTTGCCAATATGCCATAAATATTATATTCCCTTCCTTCAAGCAAATTTATAAATGAGTATTGGGTCTATTCAATGATAATCATGGTGGTTGTAGATAAGTGTCTTGATACTGCATGTGCCAAGTCTTTACTCAAAATAAGGATTAGTGATTTTATGATTCATACTTAGAGTTTGAAACAAAAGAGTATGATCTACATGCGAAAGAATAAATATGAAGACATGAAGCACCACATGCAAGCTGAAAGATGCATAATGTGGATTACCAATAAGAAAAAAAAAACTCATCCAAGAAAACCATCAATTAAGATCAGACCCCCAACTCCCTCAAGATAGACAAAGAATTAATATGAGGCTCAAGTAGTAGAGGATTATGAAATTGTTATGATGAAAATATCTCTATGGCGTGGGGTAAACCACAACAGACGGAATGACACACATAAATCAACTCTAATCATAAGTATGCTATATAAATGAAATGCTAACAAGACAAGATCAAGATCCTACCTCGTCTGGATGTTCGATGAAGACCACCATTGAGCACACAACTCAAAGATTTATACCCACAAATTGTCCTCAACAACCAAGATACACAAGCATATGGTGATAATATATATTGTTAGCATATAGACTAGCATAATCCATTAACATTCATGACAAATATGCCCATGGAATAATAATTCAAATATTTGCAAGATATCAATTGGACAAGAAAAGAGTATTTCTATTAAAATGATCAACATAAGTACATATGTGACAAACTTCTGTACCGACACATATTGGAACTGAGAAACTAAGTCCCTCCAGCTGGGCCTCCACCACTTCAATCCTCCACCAGCGACAAGCTCATATCAAGGAGACAATGAGGTTCTCCATCATAAAAGGGAAGAGCTTGGGGGCTGAACAATGAGTTCAGAATTTAAAGGATAAAGGGATGCAGACTCAATTTGAAGTGAAATTTCTCCAGAGTATCTTTTCTCTCAAAATTTGAATTCTTCTCGCCTCAACGGATTGGATATGGCTCAATTTATAGCCCTCAAATGGAACTAAAGGGTTGAGTCAGAGATTTTCTAGTATATGGAAGGTCAAGGATCATGGATCTCGTGATGTGACATGGAAACCCAACATAATTTTTAATTTGGAGCACCAAACCCGATGTACGTGGGTTGTAATGGAGCAACCTATGTATACACATGATGTCTAGCTGGTAGGGTGCGCATATGTGGAAAAATGTGCTTTTTTTTCTCTGGAAGGTACAAAAGGGGACTTCAAGTCTGCATAGGGAAATGGAAAGGCCATCCAAGCAAGTTGCATGGGGTGAAAAAAAAATTCTATAACAGATGCCCCCTAATGTGTAAGGTCAGAGGAGTATATGTGATGGCCAAAATACATTATAATTCCCAGAAGTGGAGTAATGGAGACTCAACTAGAAGTGCTAGTTTCTCATGAGAATATTACAATCCATAATGAATTTGTACACATGGCTACCAGTTTGAATTGCACTGTAGATCCATGTGGAAATATATCAAATAATTGTTCATGGCCATGAATAGGCAGTACAAGGTCGACACATGCCATAGGTTGTCATAGTCACGAACAAAGGCTCAATGGAAACTAATCTCAAAATTAAACTAAAGATATTTGTATACAATGGAGTACAATCTAATCTCCCATTATCACTGATGTCATATAGGTACTGGTCCAATGAAAGACAACAAAAAAATAGGAATGTTGCTACTGTAAGCTGGAGGTCTTCTACACTATCTGTCGAAGGTGCAATTCTACATCATGTGAATAGAGGAGTTTGGGGGGTGAACAATGAGTTCAAACTTTAAAGGATAAAGATATACAGACTCAATGTGAAGTGAAATTTTTCCAGAGTATCTTTTATCTCAAAAGTTGAATTCTTCTCGCCTCTATGGCTTGGATATGGCTCAATTTATAGCCCTCAAATGGAACTGAAGGGCCTATTAAGAGCGTTTCCAGTATATGGAAGGTCAAGGATCATGGATCTCGTGAAGTGACATGGAAACTTGACATAATTTTTAATTTTGAGCACCAAACCCAATGTACATGGATTGTAATGGAGCAACCTGCGTATACACATGTTGTCTAACTGCTAGGGCGCGTATATGTGGAAAAATGTGTTTTTTTTCACTCTGGAAGGTAGGAAGGGGGACTTCAAGTTTGCATAAATGGAAAGTCCATCCAAGCAAGTTGCATGGGGTGAGGCAAAATTTCCTATAACAACAACATGATTGAAATTTTAGTAGGGAGCCCCTTTCCTTTTGCTTGTAAAAGAAAAAGTAAAGGGGGGGTTGTTATGGCCTCAACAATTCCCAAAATATTTTACTAAATATTGTGAGGACATTTTTCCTCTACCTTCTCCTTGGAGTACCATTTGTCCTTGCCTGGAAGTTGTCCTTTCAATCCAACCTACTAGAGTTCATGTTGTCCCCATCTAGTTGTTTGGGAATTCTTCTAGAAATTTTATCCTTTTGCTAACTTTTCTTGAGCTTATTGTGCTAAGTCCTCCATGGTAGGTAATACTTTCCCATCATTTTATTGTTCTGACATGGAAGGCTCATAGAGTTTCATATTTTCCACATTCACTATTTAGTAAATATTCATAAACAGAGGTAGACTAAGTCTATAGGCATTGTCACCTACCTTCTCCAACACTTCAAAAGGACCATACCACAAAGCCTTGATATTCTTACTAGGAACTTGTAGGTTTTGTTTGTTTATATGCAAACAAAATTTGTCCCCTTCCTTGAAATTCTTCTTAATTATGTGTTAGTCATGCTAGGCCTTGTACTTTTCCTATCACTTCTTCAATGTCTCCTCTAATTTCAAATGAATTTGCCTCATCTTATCAATGAATCATTCATCATTCAATGTTTCACTTGTGATGTCTTCCGTTGCTACTCCTTGTTGTCCATATACAACATTTAAAGGAAAAGGTGGAAAATATCCAAAGCAATTTTGAAAAAGGGACTTACTAGTGGAAGTGTGGATTGTATGTTATAAAATTGTTGAATGCAAATCAAATGTTCATCTTAGGTCCTTGGATGCTTTTTATTGTAATGCCTCAAAATTTGAATCAATGTCGTGTTCACTACTTATGTTTTCCCATCAATCTACAAACAGAAGGTTGTAGATCTCTTCAACTTGATGACCATATTCTCCCAAAATGTAGTCCAAAAGGAACTGAGAAATATGATACCTCTATTCAACATGATGCTCCTTAGTATCCCAAAGTGCACCCAAACCTTTTCAAAGAAAATCATTGTTTCGTATTTTCCCTTGATGGTCTTTTTACAGGACATGAGAAAACACATCTTATTAAACCTGTCAACTACAACAAATAGATAGTCATGTCTCCTCCTATTTCTTGGAAAACCACCCACAAAATCCATGGAGATGCTCTCCCATGATCTAGTAGGTATAAATAAGAGATGGTATAAACCTTGATTCCTATTACTAATTTTGCTAGTACAACAAAGTATGCATTTTCTAAGAAATTGAGCCATGTCTTCTTGCATTATGGGGAAACACACATACTTCTATAAGTTATAAACTATCTTCCCAACAAAAAAATTCCCTACAACTTTGGAGGTGTGAGCCTCTCTAATCAGATGCAATATTTCACCTTTAGTAACATATATCTTGTCCAACTTGTAGAGAAACCTATCTTGGACATGATAGTTGGTCTTGTTGTAACCTTATTCTACATGAACTTGGCCTTGCAGCTACTAAAATACCTCCTTTAAGTCCTCATCTTATAGGTATTCCTCATTTTATGCAACATAGGTGAAAGGCTCCATGTGCATGAGAGTAAGAAGAGGTGTGATCTTGGATGTGGGTGAGGTTGAAAGCATGTCTACCAACTTATTAATATTTCCCTTCTCATATTCAATGATAAGATGAAATCATTGTAAAAATCCCATCCACTTGTAGTGTTTGGTTTGTTGAATCTTACTCTGGGCCTACAAATGTAGCAATGGTTAGTGATCGATGTTGATGATGGTCTCCTTTCCCATAAGATAGTGCTTCAATTTCTTAGTAGCTTGAACTAGAGCATAGATTTCCTTGTCATATTTAGGGTAAGTTCATGACTCTGACATGGAACATTTCATAATGATAGCATACAAGCTTACCTCACATCAATATCCACTACTACATATGTACAAAAAAACTGATGCCATACTCTGACAATACAAATAAAATTGGTCGTACTGTCAAATTTTACTTGCATTTTTTTTAAATGCCTAATGTTCGTAAAATATCTGGTGAAAGTGACTATCGTCACTATCATCAGATATCTGGCGGTTGACTAGGTCAACTATCATTTGATATCTGACGGTTGACAAGGTCATTGATCTATCTACTAACTATTGACTAAGTCAATATTTTTGTCTGTTAAGAAATGTATGTCTAGTAAAAAACATTCGGATGTCCAACGAAAAAGTGATATATAATTTAAAAGTTTGAAATATTAAATACGTTCGACGTTGTTGCTATACTAGTGACAATTTGCATAGGTTGTAAGGGATTTTTTTAGGTCAAAATACAAATTTTTTTATTTTGTTAATTCCATTACAAATAGTTAAACTACAAAAGTTGATATTTTAAGATAATTATCATCACTGAAAGTTTGGTAAGGAAAAATGTCACATAACATTCCTCCAGGAGGACAAGGTTGATACTTCATATCTGCATTGGTCAAGGCTTTGGGTGATCGAAAATGTTATTTCCCTTGCAAAAAATGCAGGGACTATAATATAAGGAGAATTTTAATAAAAACAACTAAAAACATTGTAGTGAGTATGGACACCTTGAAGGCGAGCATGGATATCATCCCTTCGTAAGTTTGTCATTATATGTCTTTATATTGCCAATTGTTTTTGTAAACATTTATATGTTAAATATAGAAGAAAAATAATGTATTATTTTTTATTTATGGATATATTCTATGTAAACGTGAACAAATAGAGAGTAAGTTAAGAAGAGAAGAAGTACACATAAGATGTATATTTTATTTATGGTTTAGGGTATGGTTTAATGGTTAAGGGGTTTAAGTTTTAGGGGTATAGGGTGTAAGGGGTATGCTTCTCCAAGTCATGGACATGGTATGAGGAGGAACTATAAATTTCTTAAGGCATAAAATACGCTTTTATGACTCCCAAACCATGCACAGGGTCTAAAAACACCACATAGGCCCTATAAATGAAATCTTTGGCCTGTTTGTACTCATGATAATGACACCATTACAATGTTGTAATTAGTGGAAATTATTCTTTAATTTGACCCCGTGAAAAGTGACCTATGAATGGGGCCAATGTTGAAATTTTTTCAGTTCGTGCTTGTATCCACTGAAATTTGACATGGTTATAGTAAATGCATGTGTTGACGGTATGGGAGGGTTTCGAGACTCAGATACGAACCACTATGATAGGATACGGGACACCCATGCTGAGTCAGGACTACATTGATAGCATAATCGAAAGAATCAAAAATAATTCAACAATGTTTCAAGTGTGAAGTGTGAAATGCATTGGCCACATGGAGATTAATGAGAACAACAATGTTCCAACATTACAAATTGCTCACAATAATATGTTTCACAATTGATCATTGTTTTGTGGCCATTATACTTTGTAGATATGTGTTATGAGGAAAATCACTCTATGGCATGGGGTAAACCAAAATAGACAGAATGACTACATAAATCAACTCTAATCCCAATTATTCTATATAAATGAAAATGCTAACAGGACACGATAAAGAGCCTACCTCGTCTAGATGTTCGATGAATACCACCGTTGAGCACGTAACTCAAATATTTATACCTGCAACTTGTCCTCAAAAACCAATATACACAAGATTATGGTGATAATATATAATGTTAGCACATACAATAGAATAATCCATTAACATTCATAAAAAATACACCAACAGAATAATAATTCAAATATTTTCAAGATATCAATTGGATGAGAAAAGAGTATTTCTGTTAAAAAATGATCAACATAAGTGTATAAGTGACAAAATTCCATGTCGACGCGTCTCAAAACCAAGAAACTAAATCCCTTCCAGCTGGGCCTCCACCACTTTAATCCTCCACCAAAGGAAAGATCATATAAGAGAGACAATGAGGTTCTCCATCAACAAGGGTAGAGCTTGGGGGATAAACAATGTGTTTAGAATCTCAAGGATAAAGGGATGCAGACTTAATGTGAAGTGAAAATCTCTCCAGAGTATCTTTGCTCTCAAAAGTTGAATTCTCCTCTCTTCCATGGTTTAGATATGGCTCAATTCATAGCCTTCAAATGGAACTGAAGGGTCGAGTTAGAATGTTTCCAATATATGGAAGGTCAAGGATCATGGATCTGGTGACATGACATGGAAACCCGACACAATTTTTAATTTTCAGCACCAAACTCGATGTACGCGGGTTGTAATGGTGCAACTTGCATATGCGCATGTTGTATAACTGTCAGGGTGCATATATGTGGAAAATATGATTTTTTGGCTCTAGGAAGTACAAAAGGGGACTTCAAGTCTGCATAGGGAAATGGAAAGTCCCTCTGAGCAAGTTGCATGGGGTGAGGCAAAACTTTCTATAACAATATGTTTTGGTGAGCCAAACTTTAACATATACAAGGTATATTATATCTCACTTTAGGTGTTGTTGAGGTTGTTTGGCATACATAATATTACTTATTAAAGTAGATCCATATGATCCCTGATATTGCAAAAATGGGTTATGTTGGCCAAGGTCTTTACAATAATGGTCAAGGCATGAATAATACCATAGAGATAGATACCATACCATTTCATGTTGGGCTTTGGTATCTTGTTGGAGTAGTGGAAGAGGGTGAATACTCTAAAAAAACCCAAGGAAAGATGTAGACCAAAGTGAAATCATGCAAGCCACCTCTACAACAAATAATGGCTCAAAGAGGTGCCAAGACCAATAAGAATATCATCTTTGTGAAGGGACAAGAACCAAGTAGGGGATTTTTGGAGAAGGAACTGGCCAAAAACAATGAAGAAGGAGAATGTGTTAGACCTCCATCATTAAAATCATTGTGTAGGATATAAGCAGGAAACCATGAAGGTATATCAATAATATTATCATGTTCCAATGATTGGAAGACCAAAAAAGAGAGCCAAAATGTACAAGGGAAACAAGAAAATGTATGCAATGAAGAAGTCTTTTGTCATTTTTTTTTTGGAAGAAGAGAGGCCATAAGGCATTCTAATGCTAATATTATTATCCATGTTATTTCTATGGAATGAGAAACCATGGCATGGTTGAGTTTTGTTTGAGGGGTTTAAGGTTTAGGGGTACAGGGTGTAAGGGGTTAGGGGTTAATATTTTAACGATTTAAGGGTTAATAAGGACGGATTAGTGCTTAGTGGTTAAGGGGTTAGGGGTTAAGGTAGATTTAGGGGGTTTAGGTCCTAGAGGATTTAGAGGTTAATGGGGCTTTAGGGAGTAGGGGTTAGAGGTTTAGGGTTAGGGATTAAGGGGTTAGGCCAGGTTAGGGGTTTCTAAACAGAAATCACTAATGGAAAGTGGAGATGCCACACTGGCTGAATGCCACAAGTCTTCTCTTTTCTATATTGTTGTTGGTGAACTTAAAGGTTATGAATGGTTTGTCAAACACTTGAGTCACACAACTGCTAAGGTATGTAATATATTTTGTCACACTTAGTACATGATGATAAAGGTTTTTGTTTTTCCTCTATTTTTATTGTTAGTTGATCATCTATCAAATTTGGATGCAATATCTTCGATTAATATTTTTCACATTAACCAATATTGATTTTTTATGTTGTAGATTGTTAAGTGAATTTATGTTGCCACCATTAAATGTTTTATGTCACACATACCAAGATTTACATGCCATTATGAAAGATATTGGAATGGATTATCAATCTATTCATGCATGTTTTGATGATCATGTTCTATATTATGGAGAACACGTGTTGAAAGAAGAATGCCCAAAATGTCAAATTAGTAGATATCGAACCGATCAAGTAACAAAAAAGGTGCCTCACAAGCTTCTTCATTATATTCCCATAATTCCTCATTTGCAACGATTGTTCAGGTGTAAAAGAATAACACAGTTTATGGATTACTATACAAAGAACATAAATAAAGATGGTGTTCTTCAAATGCTTATGGATGGATCTACATTTAAGAATATAGATGAAATATGGCCACATTTTAAAGATGAACCTCGTAATATTAGGATTTCATTTCCAGTTGACGGTGTCAATCCATTTGGAGAGCTTAAATCTACTTACTCGGTGTGGCCTGTTTTTGTTATAAACAATAACATTCCTCCATGGATGTCAATAAAGAGGGAGCACATAATGTTGGCAATGATTGTTCCAAGTATTTTTTTAGAATATATTTTTTTAGTATGGTAACAACTCATTTGTCTTGTTTGTTTCATAATTATGTCTTATATTGGCTTGTTTACTCATATATGTTCAATTATGACTTATAATTATGTTTGATATTTTTTTATTTACTCATATATGTAGTAATTATATATTGTATAGTTTTAAGTCAATTAGGTAAGTACCAAGTCAAAGATATGAATGTATATATCGAGCCTCTTATCGACGAGTTACTAGAGTTATGGAAGGGCATCACTATGTATGATATCTCTAGACCAGTTGGTCCGCAAAGGGAATTTAAATTCCATGCAATGCTTGTATGGAAAATTCACAATGCCCCAAGGCTAACACATTTCTTTGGTATGTTATAACATTACACTGCACTTTAATAGTGTTTAATTTTATGAAGTTCATATCATGCATGTTTTTTATATAATCCCTTCATTAAACATAGTCTGAATAATTGATATAAATTTAATCCATCTCTTGTAGGTCTTCAAACAACGAGTAAATTCCCATGTCCATTTTTGTTATAGCACAAATTGCCACACCAATGCATTTGTGACATGACCTTACCCTTTTTCCCTAGCTTGCAAAGAAAAATCCCAAACTTTCCTCATCAAAGTTACTTAAAAAACTTGGCATTAGCATATATCCGTGGGCTTCCTTTATGAAACACGCGGACATCCACGACTTGCTAGTGTACAATCCATGTGATCCAGATGGATTTCGGTGGCCTCCCACCTATTCCAACTAGCTCATTTTGGTTGTTTTCGAGTTTGGCATTTTTTTCCTAGTTTTTGGGTCCCTGGCTTCTGAGGTCGTTTTAAGGCCATAAACAACATTTTTAGGGATATCCATAGTTAAACTATACATAAAGTCTGCGTTTGAAAACAAAATGTGTAGTCCTCGGATATACCTTCCAACGGGCTATTGTGCACCTAAAACGAAGATCGTATGCAAAAGTTACGACCCCGAAAAGTTAATGTACTAGCTTACCCCAACGAGGCCCACATGACTTTTGGC
>ML865117.1:9625-22175 GCA_009831015.1 Picea engelmannii
ATCATAACTCATACCGTTATCCATCAAACAAACTTGGGTCCATTACCCAAACCTGGGGTCTCCAACTTCTCATGGCCATAACTCTATAACCGTGAGGAGTTACGTGACATTCCACATACCAATGGAAATGGAATGACAAGAACTATCCATATAGGATATCATTAGTCCACAATTAATCATGGGTTCTCTTACTCCGCAAAGCGTCTTCCCGTGAGGGATTTCACCATAAGGGGACCACTTTGGAGTTCATCCATCTTTACTTCTTATCAACCATGACAAGAAAATAATGAGTCATATTTACATAAAAAAATCTTGGGTCCATTACCCAAACCTTTGTGCTTCAGGGATTTCTTCAAGGGTTGACATCAATGACAACCAACCTTAATCAACAGAAACATGCCAATGATTTATGCAACCTTGGACAACAATAAAGTAGAGTATCAATCTCCCATGATTGAAGTGGAAGGTAAGATTGATAACTATCCAATAGCAATTTTAATTCATTTTTGAGCTATTCATAGTTACATAAATGATAACATTGTTGAAAGACTTCACTTACAAAGGAGTAAGCATAAGAAATCTTGGTTAGTTCAGTTATCCACAGGAGCTAAGAGAAAGATCAATGAGCTTGTTAAACAAAATTCGATAGACATGAATGAACTCAACACAAAGGTAGATGTAAACATCATACCATTGGGTTCATATGATTATCTAATTAGCATGGATTGGTTGAAGAAACACCACACTATCATAGAATGTTACAACAAGGCAATCAGATATCTTGATGAAGAAGGGAAACAAGGAAATATCTAAGGAATTCCAAGAGTTGTAGTTGTTTGAGAGATTTCATCTATACAGTTGAAGAAGAGTTTTAGGAAGGGATGCCATATTTTTGTAGCCCATATGGACAAGGCAACCAAAGATAAAGTGGAAAGCATTGAAGACCATTCGGTCTTGAGGGATTTTAAAGATGTTTTTAGAGAAATCCCAGGACTGCCACCAAAGGGAGTCATCGATTTCTCTATTGATTTGGTTCCAGGAGTTTCCCTAGTGTCCAAGACAACTTACATAATGGGCACACCAGAATTGAAAGAATTGCATATGCAACTTGAATAATTTTTAAATAAGGGGTATATACGTCCAAGTGTGTCACCTTGGGGAGCCCTGGTTCTTTTTGTGAAGAATAAAGATGGAATTTCAAGGTTGTGTATTGATTTCAGACAATTTAATAAAGTCACCATAAAGAACAAGTATCCTTTGTCAAGAATGATGATTGGTTTGATCATCTGAAAGGTGCAAGAATATTTTTGAATATTGACATGAGATAAGGTTATCATCAAGTGATAATTAAGGAAGAAGACATCAACAAGACAACATTCAGGAAAATATATGGGCATTATGAATTCACGATAGTGCAATTTGGACTATCAAATTCTCCAACCATTTTTATGTGCTTGATGAATGGAGTGTTCAGGGAGTACTTGGAAAAATTTGTGTTTGTGTTCCTAGATGATATACTTGTCTACTCTAAGTCATAAGAGGAGCATGAGAAACATAAGAATGGTGTTGTAAATTTTAAGAGAGCATAAATTGTATGCTAAGCTAAGTGCATCTTTTATCAAAAAAAGATTTACTACTTGAGGCATATAATTCTGGCCACAGGGATAGAAGTTCATCTTGAGAAGATAGAGGCCATTAGAGGATGGCCAATGCTAAGAAATGTCACATAAGTTATATCATTCATGGATCTTTCTAGTTATTACCAAAGATTCATAAAAGGATTTTCAAAGATTGCAAGTCTAATCACTTATTTTCCAAAGAAGGGAGTGAAATTTGAATGGACTTCCAAGTGTGAAGAAAGATTTTAGCAGTTGAAGGAAATATTGACAAGTGCACCAATATTTAAGATTTTAGATCTAAATGAATATTTTTTGTGTGCACTAATGCATGCAAGGAAGGGATAAGTGGAGTTCTCAGTTAAAACGATCATGTGGTGTGCTATGAGTCCACAAAATTAAAAGAACACGAGAGGAATTATGCTACCCATGATTTAGAGTTAACAACAATTGTACATGCATTAAAAATGTGGAGACGTTAACTCATGGGTAATAAATTTGAGCTAAGGACAAACCATTGTGGTCTGAAACATTTGTTTGGACAACCAACACTAAATGTTAGACAAACTACATGGATTGAATTCCTCAGTGAATATGACTTTGAAAAAACATATAAAGGGAAAGAAAAACCAAGTGGTTGATGCACTCAACAAAATAGCTCATGAAGTGCATGTTGCAACAATAAATTCAGATCAACATTATCTAAAAATAAAAGAGACATTACAACAAGGTAATTTTTAACAGAAATCTAATTTTTACAAGTTGAAATAAGATGAGATTCTCATGTTCAAAGGCAAAGTATATGTTTTGAATTCTAATGAGCTGAAAAATGTAGTGTTAAAGGAAATGCATAACGTTCCATATGATAGACACCCAGGATATCAGAAGACAATTTCAGTTGTAAGAAGTCAATACTTTTGGCCATGAATGAAGAAAGAAGTGGTTAATTACATAGCTAGATGTCTAGAATGCCAAAAAGTGAAGACTGAACATAGACACCCAACATGTTTTCTACAACCACTTCCATTCCAGAATGGAAGTGGGAAGTTGTCATAGTTGATTTTATTACAAAACTGCACATAACAGTGAAGCAACATGATTCCATCATGGTGGAGGTGGATAAATTTACTAAGGAAGTACATTTTATTCCAGTAAAGACAACACACAAGGCAACAAATATTGTAGAAATATATATGAAAGAAATTGTCAGGATACATGGAGTGCCCAAGGTAATAGTTTCAGATAGAGATCCAAAGTTTACTTCCAATTTTTGGAAGGGTTTGTTCAAAGGCTTTGGGACAAATCTAAATCTTAGTACATCATATCACCCAGAGTCAAATTGGAAAGAAAAGAGGACTAATAAAATCATTGAAGACATGCTTAGAATGTATGTGATGGATCATCCAACAAAGTGGGAATATTATACCCACTTAGTGGAATTTGCTTACAATAATGGGTATCAAGTCTTACTAAAAATGAGTATGTTTGAAGCATTATATGGTAGAAAGTGTAACACACCAGTGGGTTGGGATAATCCAACAAACATAGGAGTTATTGGGACAAAATTGTTAAAAGAAATGGAAGAGAAGATGACAAAGATAAAACAAAATTTAAAGACTTCCCAAGACACATAGAAACGTTATGCAAACAAGAATAGAGTGTTTAGAGATTTTAAAGTGGGAAAACAAGTGTTTTTAAAAGTGAAGGCAAAGAAAAGTTCGCTAAGATTAGGAAGTTGTCCAAAGTTGGCAGCAAGATATTGTGGACCTTTTGAAATATTAAAAAAGATAGAGCCAATTGCACACATGATAGCATTGCCTGCATTCATGAGAGTGAATAATGTATTTCATGTGTAATTATTGAAGAAATATATTCCTGACCCTAACCACATAATTGATTGGAATGCAATCTAGGGGAGCATGAAAGGAATTTATGAGTGGAACCAGTACACATTCTAGATCGAAAGGTCAAAGTGTCAAGAAAAAAGGCCATAGGGTTGGTAAAGGTTCAATGGACCTACTACGGCCCCGAAGGTGATATATGTTAGAATCAAGAAAACATGCAGGAAGAATACCCACAAATTTTTGTCAATTTTGAAGAAAACAAAATGCAAGACTCCATTTTGAGCGGCTAGAGTTCTAGAACCACATCTCATAGTCCTAGCCAACTACGTTGGGGAAATTGATAAAATAATGGCTCATTTATTAGGCCAACCTTGATAAACTAATGGTACATCCCTTGGGTTATCTCTGATAAACAAATGGTGCATTCCTTAGGGCGACGAGTTGAGAGGAACATGAGATTTTGGTTGGGATTGTTGTTGGAGTGTAAAATTGTAGAATTTTATTTTTTGAAAGTATTGTGATGTAAATTTGCAAATATGTATATCAACATAGTGTGCACCAAGGATGTCACACAATTGTAGGGGAGGGGAAATGTAACATCCCCACTATAATCCCCAATTTAATTAATTCTTATGGAGATATAATGTGTAGCTATGGCCAAAGCGATGTAATATGCAAATTGTATTTCTATGTTTTAATAATAAAATGTGATGTCGGCTACTAAGGGGACATGGACAAAAATGGGGGTTGAATTAATCCACAAGAGAGGGGAGGGTCTAAGAGAATTCCTAAGAGGGGTTAAAAGGGGAAATTGTCCATGTATATTAATTCAAACCATTTCCTAAACTTGTTATTGATATATGAAGCTTCTAATTTTTTATTGAGTGTTACCAAAGCCAATCGTTGAATGCATGTAAGAGGGTGGGTGTGAATAGTCACATCCCAAAGTTATTGGGAACATGGGGGTTGAGTAAAATCAACTTGGGAAGAGTGTGAGTCAAGAAAGACAAGCCAAAGGGAGGAAATTCATATGGGTTGGGACAACAATTTTTACACAATCAAGTTTGGTGCATGAGGATCAAGTATAGAGCAAGGAAGAGAGCTTGGAGTTGATGTAGCCATGGAGGGTAAATTCTAGAGCATGTTGGAGCGTATATGGAGCGTTTTGGAGATAAATACTAAAGATCCAGGTTTTCAGGCCTGAAGAGTGAAATCATGTGTGAGTTGTAATAAAACAACAAGACTTTGCCACTACTACATATGGGTGGAAAAACTGACGTCATACTCCGACAATGTCGATAAAATTGGTCGTACTGTCGGATTTTACTTGCATTTTTTGTATTTTTTTTTAAATCCCTGACATTCATTAACTTAAAGGGAATTTATCATCAAATAGTCAACGATAAATTCCCTTTCATCAGAAATTCGACGAACACAGACTCCGTTGAACATTCGACGATTGACTAGGTCAATGATCTATGTCTCACCATACCAACGTTTGACGAAGTCAATATTTTTTCCTGATAAACAACGTCTCTTTGGTCAATAGTCATCAGAAGTTCGAAGAAAAAGTGATATATAATTAAAAAAGTTTGAAATATTAGAGGCGTTCGATGTTGTTGCTATATTAGCGACGATTTGCAGAGGTTATAGGGGATAGTTTTTGGTCAAAATACAATTTTTTATTTTTATTTTATAAATTGCAATACAAATAGTTAACATAATCTAGAAAATGTTTCCTATGGGGTGTGGCATGAAATGAAGCCCCTGAACCTGTCCAAAATCACCATGAACATAATCTAGAAAATGTTTCCTATGGGGTGTGGCATGAAATGAATCCCTTGAATCTACTACCTAAGTCTCATAAATAATTTCTATAGAAAGAATCAAAGCATCTTGTAACACATCAAATGTTACATTTGCTTTCTGATTTTTTTCCTGTTGTCCATCTCTTTGTTTCTTTGGAGATCTGCAGTCTTTCTTCAAATGTCCTTTCTTCCCACAATTCTATCACTCTATCCTTCCCAGTCTAGATTTGGATCTTCCCTTCCTAGAAATCCCACGGTTCCCTGAGCCCTTTCCTCAATCCTTTTGTCTCCCCTTGTTATCCATCATGGTCAACGCATTACCTGATGTCTCACCTATGCTTTTCCATCGCATTTCCTTGCTAAGGATAAAACCAACAACATCATCAAATTTTAGAGTTTTTGAACCAAACATAGAGTTACTTACAACCATGACCAAGCCATTCCGGCTTTATGGAAATGGGCACATGATTAGAAGAGCATTGACCTCATCATCAAAATCCACTTTTATAGAACTTAGTTGATTAGTAACCGTATTAAACACATTTAAATGATCTGCAACAGACCCACCTTCTGACATCTTCATATTAAATAACTGCTTCATTAGAAATACCTTATTGGACACTGAGGGTTTTTCATATAGTTTAGCCAATGCGTCCATCATCTCCTTCGTTGTATTTTCTTTTGAAATATTGAAAGCCACCGATGTTGTCAGGATCAGCCGTATCATTCCTAGTGTATTTCTGTCAAGAACCTCCTATTCTTCATCTTACATGGCCATCATATTATTTGTTATTCAACCCAATGGTAGGAATATATCATTCTGATATAAATAATCTTCGATCTACAACTTGCATAACTAGTAGTTTTGGCCGTTAAATTTCTAGACCCTAAAATTTCCATCTTCTTCCATTGCTCCCCCTCGAACTAGGAGCCCTCTTTTCCTGTGAGTTACCTTTCGCTCTAATACCAGTTGTTAGAAAAACAAGATCACAGAGCAATAAAATAAAACAAATGTGGAATAAAAGATACAAAATACAATAAAGACACAGATATATGTGTTTCACGCAGTGTAGGCTTCGTCCACCAGAGACACTGTCGGTTCCTTGCTTATTATTATCCATCAAAATGAAGAGATACAACCTACAACACACCCGTTGTAAATTCCTCTACTTTCTCTCACATTATCCTCTCTCAGAATACAATATTCACAATAATACACAATTACAATACAATTCCCTCATAAAAGAGGGTTTCCTTCTAGGGAAAAAAACCTTAACATAACTTCTACCGTCAGATCTGGGACCTTATAATGAACGGTCCAGATTGACTACGAAATTACAATATTTGAATTGCAAAAAAACAAAAATTGTGCCCCCCTCATGGCCGGTGGGGGCATGAATTGTGTATCGTGCAATTTCTTTTACCTACATATGAATTACGAAGATAATCAGGCTCCATAACCAACATTGTTTGTTGTAATGTTGGAACACATTAAATGTACTATGTTTATTAATACTATCATTTTAATGTTTAATATTTGTGCAATAAGGATTCGAATGATGAGCGACATATCTACCATCTATCGTTGCACCCCACTACAATGTCAATTCAAGAGAAGGTTTCCAAATGAGCACAACTCATAGAGGAAGCATACCAAGCATGGTTGAGTCAACCACCTATTTAATTCCCATTATGTCTCGAGTCGCCAATTCATAATGTCTATAGTAACAATGGTTTTCCACATGTTAGGGACAATGACAATGATATAGAGCTTGCTAAGGATACTTTCTTAAAGGATATCCATGCCATGTGTTATCACATGCTAATTTGCATTAATTTTTCCAAAGCATCCTATCCTTGTGCTATCTTTCCACTCAGATTTTGAAACTTTTTCACTAGCTCTGTCAAGCTCCCATCACCTAAATCCTTCACTCAACTGATCATCCAAAATAGTCATGTCCTCCATGAGTCAAAAATTGGCAAATATCCCAAACCTATATCTAGCCTTAATGCTTATATAAATCCCTCGGTTCCATCACTTCATTCATTTTTACCCTTATTATCATATTCCTGTTGAAAATTAAAAATATTCCTTTTATTAAGCTTAAGAACCCTTATCCCGTCCACAAAGTCATGTGATAAGCCTCATATGCCCAAAGTCCTTAGAAAAGGGAAAAAACATTTATTATTATTAATATAAATATTTGTATATTAAAATATGTATATTAATATTTAATTCATAACCTCAATGTGGAAAATTCAAAGGGTGGATGGAGGGCGCACATACATTTCGGGGGTAGAAATTAAACAGAGGTTAATTATTTGAAGGCAGGTTGAAATTTAACCAATGGTTTTTGGTTGGGGATACATGTTCTTACGTGATGCATTTTGGGGGTAAAAGTGGTGTGGAGTAAAACCAATCCGCCCAAACCCGAAATAATAAATGCAACCATTTATCATATGGTTTATGTGCCACATATTTTTGACGAGTGCGTTTCAATAATAATTATGGAATTTCCAATATATGAAATTCTTCCTCACAGTGAAAATGTTTTACAGAGGTAAAATATAAATTTTACAAATTAAAAAGATTAATGTTTATTTCCATGGAAAGTAATTAAATGGGGAGATGCACGTGAAAGGAAGATTTGGATAATTTTTTATCCAAAGGATTTACAGAAGTACAAGAAGAATATTAAAAGTATTTTACCAAAGATGGTAACCAACACATGGTTTTCAAAACCATGGGAAACAAACCAGTAAATGGTTTTCACAGTGAAATGGTAAATTGGAAAAAAACAAGACACAATAAATGGTTTTCACAATGAAATGGTAAACTGGACAAAACAAGACATGGTTTTCAAAACCACGGGAAGAAAGCAATAAATGGTTTTTCAAAACCACGGGCATGAGTTAAAATATGGAAATTTAATTCTACACGATAAAAAATATTTGGGAATTATTTTTTTTCAAATATATTATTCCCAAATATTTAAGGAGAATATGGATAAATGAAATTATATTTTAAAGAGTACAGGTGACATTTCAAAGAGAATGTGGCAGAGAAAAGAGCTGAAGCGTCAGAGGAATCGACAGTTGGATCATGAAACATTTTTCTGAAAACTGTCAATTATAATACTGTACTCAGTTTTAGAAGCTGAAACGTTTCAGTTCAGCTATTGTAATCAGTTTCTAACTAAAGGAACTCAAATTATATAAGTATTAGAGGTTCCAAATGTATTAGAGGTTGGCAGAAGTGCACGGGCACATCCTTAGTTGTTCTGAACTAAATTGTAATTTTCTGGAGCTGAATTGAATACATATGCAGAAGCTTTTGAAGTTTCCATTAAAATATTCTAATGGTGGTGGTATGAGTTTTGTCTTCCCTCATTGTATGTATTTCCTGTGTTTCTTTAATTCCATTTACATTGTCTTCTATTTAAATTGGATATTCAAAGGCTCATAATTCATCTTATGATGCTCTTGGATGAAGCAATTTTAACTGTGTGTATTTATTCCTAACTAATTCAGAATTCATTTCATTAATACTCTGATGCATTTACTTGTTTTTCCCCTTTCCTCTTACACTCTGAAAATTTCAATTTACAACTCAGATTCATTGCCTCATTTAGCCTTTATGCCCTGGAGAGTTCTATTGGCTAGTTAATGTTTTCATTCATTTTCAGAAGTTTGATTCCATAGCCCTGAATGTCCCTCCCTTTCCTTGCCAACAAAATTATACAAAGAACACCCAAAACAAACTAAAACTAGTCATTGATTGCCAAATAAATACCAAGTGACACTAGAGATCCCTCTGTGAGATGAGCAGGCTAGTACCCAACTCTAAATTTGGTTTGAAACATTTACCTCTGTCGTTTGTTTATCAGCCGAACAAATTTACAGAGTGCTAACATTCTGGTGCCGTTGTTGGGGAACGAAGGTGAAATCTTCCCTGGGAAAAACGACAAAGTTCAGATCCGAGTATTGATGGTGAAAAGTATTCAAACACAGAAAGGTTGTACATCATTCACCTGACGACTCCATTTTCAAGAATCTAGAATTCAAAATTTTCATGGTGACTCCACTGCCCAAAGACTCAGTAGCCTGAAGATTTTATTGGCGACTCCACTCAAGCTTCATATGTGATTCAAAGACTCCACTGGAAGATGATATCCCTTGACAAAGGTATGAAAGGACATCATGGGAGAAAACAAGTACCTAAAGTTGAGTTTTTTCCAAGACATTATATTTTTTGTTATTAATTACCTTTTGTCCTTTCCTGAACATGTTAAACAAATTTTTCTTTACCTGCTGCATTCAAATGATGATCATGAGAATCTTGCAATTATATATCCTCCTCTTAAAGTTGTACATATATCCCCTTAGTTTATCACTGATTTTGATAAAAAAATTCCATCTGAGCCATGTGATGACCATAACCAAGTTGATGAGCCTCATGAAACCAAGACTGATATTTCACCTCATGTACTTGATCCAACACCCTCCAAGATTCAGCATAGATACATATCCTTAAAATTACCTCACATCCTTCATGATTTTCCTCCAAAGCATTATAAGTAACTACTTGTGTTTGATGGAGAACTTGATGCCATCACAACTGAAAAACACATCCAAGATTTTGAAAATTTTATAGATTTGTTTGAGATTGATCATGATGATGTTTGTATGAGGTCCTTCTCTCAATCCTTGAAAGGGGATACCAAAGACTGGTTTAAACATTTTCAACCAAAGAAAATTAGCTCATGGGAGGAATTGAAGAATGTCTTTTTGAAGTTTTGGGGAAAGAAGAAATATTTGGATCTACAGCTTACAAAGTTCTATGCCTTAAAAAGGTAGAGCAATGAAACTATTTCTACATTTTGTAGGATTTTTTCCAGTATTTATTACAATTTTCCCAAAGAAATTCAACCCACTGAAGCTGCTGCCATGCTCCATTAAGCAACAAATTTTCATCCAGATTTGTTTTTCCTCCTAATGGAAAGAAGACCTAAGTCCTTACAGGAAATGTTTAATGATGCTCAGGATATTCAACACAATATCCAAGCATGTGAACAGATTCTAAATGAGGAGTTGGATGCTAAAGAACATAACAATGAATATGAACAGAAAACAATTGATTTGAATCTTGAGCAGAGAGTAAATAATATCATAGGTCCTCTTGAAGTTTTTAATGCTAATGATTTTGCAAAAGATTATATTCCACTTATTGAAAGAGAAGGCGCTAATGTAGCTTCTGATTCATCCCATGATAAGCATGGGGATGATTGTTTTATGTGTTCATTTGTAGAAAGCCAAGAAGATGAATTTGCAAATCAGGCGCTTGTTGAAGAGCAGGTTGATGTTCCAAGATTTTCCTTGTTAGATGACATTGCAGATGTTGTTGATTTGCCTATATATGATGAATACGATGATGATTATGATGTTGAATTCCTAGAAGAACCAGATGTATGTTCTCTATCAGAAATTTTTCCTTTTCAGCAGTGTAATGAGAGAAACCAACCTACATATCACAGTTACAAAGAAGAAAGTATTGAACCAGTTGAAGGGAATTATTTACCTTTATGCTTTTCTTCATTTAAATTGTTGAAATAAAATTCTAAGATCATCATTGAAGCAATGGAATGTGTGTTGATGCCAAATCACACTGATTCATTGGAACAAATTGATAAGAAATTGCAACAATCTTCTCATGTGTTTGATGACCCTGTTACTTGTTATGTAGAAGGTCTTGTCAATTCAAAATTGCAGCCATTGGTCAAAGATGAATTTGAAAATGAGTGTGTTCAACAATCTAAAGAAATTGAAAAATGTGCATATGACAACAATGAAGAAAATGAAGAAGGTTTTGAATCAGGTGAAAGAACCTTGCCATTGTGTTTTTCTTCTTTCAAATTGCTAAAGAAAAATGTTTATAATGTTTCAAATCAAAAATCCTCCAGGCAAGATGTTGAATATAAAGAAAGCAGTAGACTTGCAAATGAAAACTATCTTCCATTATGTTTTTCTTCCTTTGAATTGTTGAAAGCAAATCATGAGATAACAGAGGAAGCATTGAAGTATGACTGCATTCACAGTGGCACTATTTTACATGAGAAAATTGTTATCAGTGAGGACGACCAACAACATTCTCATGCATTTAATGATCGTGTTGTTGATTACATGGAAGGATATTTTAGTTCAGATTTGCAGCCTGTGCTCAAATACCAGCTTGGAAATAAAGATGATTGTCAATCAACGTCAATGTTAGATATGGATTGTTTTCCACCAGGGGTTTCATTTAAGCCAACACTATCTTCTGACTCAGAAGATTGTTATTTCCAACAGTCTCAACAGATTTTTTAGCCTCTTGGTGGAAATCAACAGGTTAAATCACATAAAAACAAGAATGGAGTGGAAGGGGTGAAACATGATTGTTGTTTTGTGCATGTTTTAGAGGATCCATTTGCAGTTTTGTTGGAGGCAATAAACAATCCAAATGTTTTTATTTTTTTGAGATTTTGATTTATGGATGAATTTTTGAATGAATCATCAGTAAAAAGGATTTGGAGCAAGCATGTGCAAAGAAAACAAACAGTGGATAAAATGTTGGCATGGTTGCATTGGCATTATGATTTCACTTGATTGGCAGTTCATTTAAACAGTTAGGGTAGGTAGGTGTGAATAAGCTTGTTGATCAAGCATTTTTCAGTTTGGATTTCCAGTAGTGTGTACAGTCGGATTTTAGCGGTGTATTCAACATTCAGTCTCTAGTTGAGAGCAGTGTGCAGACTTTGGTTTTCAGTAGACACTGGTGACATGTCATAGAAATCTACACACACATTTTTTGGGAGAAACCCAATGGATCATGAACCGGGTCTACGAGTTCTTTACTACCTGATGCAGGATCATCGTCAATGAGCACACGTGGCAGGACAACTCAATGCTTGGGAATCATTTCAGAATCTAAAACGCTAGGAGTTACTGCGAATCTTTTGGAGCTGATTGGAAAAACGAAAGAAGATCAAGCGCTTGGAAGTTGATGATCACGAGTGATATGGGAGTTTCAATCCTAGCCTTGAATGTAACCAAACTTAGGTAGCATTTAGGTTTTCATTTCGAGTAGATGAGTAGTCGAGGGGGACCCTAAGGACCCTCTGAGATAAATAGAGGTTTTGTACACCCAAATGAGGCTATTGTGAGTTAGTAGGAAAATTCTAAGTTTTTAGTTGTTGTTTGATCATAGCTGTAGCCATTTACTTTTGAATGAATATAATAGAGGAAA
>WSFP011426952.1:0-22175 GCA_009831015.1 Picea engelmannii
ATAACTTGACAATAGATTAAATAGCTCTTACTCATTACAACATCATTCATGAAACAAGATAGGAAATAGTTCTTCTCCACGTCCAATCACACATGCATTTGATGAAAATAACTTTGTCTCTGGTCCAGAAGGACTTCTCTATTAACGATAGATTGGAAATAATTATTGACAACCAAAAAGAAAGAGTTTCTTGCAACAACCATCAACCCCTAACTAATTGGTCGATGTTATTATTTATAACATAAAATTCAATTGAAAATAACGGCTAAGTGCAGATAAGTAAAGAAAAACTTGCCACATGGCGTTCTCTCCTAACAGTTTTTCTAACACTCAACTCAAGATATCACTTGAAAGGGTGACTTTTCTCATTTTCCGACCAATTGATGAACAACTCTTCTCAGGCATGGGTGCATGGAAATCTGTGTTGTTCCATCAGAGTTGCATAAATTCCTTTGATCTCCACTGCATGCGCCTGATACTTGACCAGAATGGTGTTTAACTGCTGTAGTATAGTCCGAGCTCTGATCAGACGTTCCATAAATCGTTGCACTTGTCCCATCGTTGTGTCAGTCACCTTCGCTAGCTCTTCATCCCATAATGAATCTTGCTTGGTGTGCAATTCGACTATGTCACACAAGTCGACGAAGTCGTTAGGTGTGTCAAACTCGGGGAGTCCAATATCCTTCATCGCTTTGTTGATTTTACCCCAATGTTTCTCGCATTTGGCCCACTGCTCTTGAATTTCCTGATGTGGTTCCTGAGACATTTTAGCCCAATACTCGGTTGATCGCTTCATGTGATCAAGACTTCTTTTGCTCAACATCTGGATGCCATGTTCTTCTTTATCTCATCCTTGTTGGACTACATCAATGAATTTTGTTCTTTCTAGGGATTGTTGTTCCCTTTCATAGCACCTCTCCATATCCTTGCATGTCATGAGTGCCATGAGAGTGTCTTCTTGGAGCTCAACTATATTCGCAGTAAAAAGGTGTCACTTGTTTGTAAACTTTTTGTAAGCCTCTTCGAACTCGCTTCTCAGGTATCCCTTGACCCGAGTGGTGTCCTGATAATACTTAGCCAGGTGGCGCAAATGATCCAGTTCTTTTAGGGCGGCAACCAGCTCTTTTTCATCCCTTTTAGCTTTGTCTAGGGTGGCATCTGAGATCGATCTCCCTACGCTGATAAGTTCATATGTTATGGCGTTTTTTGTGTTTATCAACTCTTTCTCTGTAGTGGTGAGGATGGAGCGGTCCAATGTAATCCTCTTTTTCTTGGTGGTCCATTGGACAATATCTTTTCTCTTTCGATCATAAGCGATCACATATATATCGGCTACCTCATTCACAAGTTCAGGAATCTGTTGATCACCCCATGTGAGTGTGTTTCCCAGACTTCCGGTGGTGTATATTTGTTCAATATCGGGTTCTTGAACTTCCTCGTTGCACTCCGAAGGCCCAGCCTCTACATGTCACTTGTCAGGGATCTGTGTATTGAGTGAAATCGAGGTGTTGGAAGTAGACTTGATACTTACTTGTGCATCGGTCATTGAAACGTCGATTTCCTTTTGCAAGGATCCTTCCTTTGGGTCATTTGGTTCTGACTTGTCCTCCAGATTGTCTGCTCGAGTCTCCAGCACATTGGGCTTTTCTGTGTTGAGGCCACTCTCGACTTCTTCTTCTTTTTTTGGGACCTCCTAGGTTTGGACCCCGGGAGTAGACGAAGTCTTCTCAGGTCCCTTTTCTTCTTGGACACGCACAGGGGTCACGAGAGATACCTCCGAGCTCTCATCATCATCATATATATTAATTAGCTTGCGAAGGGGGTTTGATGCACTTGTTTCTATAGATACCCCGGTTGCGTTGCGATTCCTTCCGGTGATCCAGCTGGTGGAATTATGGATTCAGGGTCACCTGACCCATTGATGTTATCAAGGTTTATGAAATCAGGGCCACTTGGCCCTGCAGGGCTTTCTTCTGGGCTATCGGTCGGAAGCCTTGGAATCCTAACGAGATCCAGGTTATCTCGCATCTGATTCATCATTTGTTGGGCTTGTTGATACATGAGTGACCTTCTCTCCCATGCATCCTGAGCCTTGGAGAAATTCCTATCCTATACCGGGGTTACCTAGGAAATCTCTGTTGTTTCGATGGCTTCCTGGGGAGCTTCCACCGCTTCGACTGATTCAGATGATATCCTTTATTCTCTGGCCCTAAGGACCTCTTGAGTTGAATTTTCCAGGACTATTGCTTTCTCATCCAAACTCATGGCCTTGGACTAGGTTTCCTTGGGATCAGCCATCCTCGCCATCACCTCATCCCAATCTTGAGCATTTTTGGTGAAGATCTCATCTTCAAACCTGTCATGGGTGTATGGCCAGTAGGAAGATACTTGTGATGCGTGCTTCGGAACTAAACCTTTTGGGTCGTGCTTGCAAAAGCGGCCAGTATGGAATCAGAAATCCAATTGATTCAACCCTTCTTGTTTGTCTTGAGAAGTGTCTTTTACCATATAGAAACCTATATGGAATCCATAAGGTATGAACACCTTCTTCTTATATTTTACCAGAGTAGCATTATAACCTTGCAGGATGGTCTGGTAACATATTTCTCTAATTACTAGTCGATCTAGGACATACAAAGGTAACAGATGTGGTGCTCCGATGGCTCTGAAAACCCTGATGTAGGTATCGTGCTCATCCAGGTACCAATGGCCAACTTTTGATATAATATTTTTGGCCGCATCCGATAGTCTTGGATACTCTTTCTTGAACAGTAAAGAATCAACACGTGTGACAAATTGATCACAAATGAGAGAGTAGGATTTCTTGTACCTATTCTCCCACAAGATGCTAAAATATACATGGATCGAGATTTTTGAGGTGTGCTAGCTTAAGTTCATTCCAGCAAAGACATTTCCGACACAAATGACGTCCAATATATAATATGCCATGTAGAAAGATGGAGTCTCTCCTTCCTTTGTTTTCTGAGCTTGTCGTATACAGGTACTCAGTTGTTTGGAAATGATGGCACCCCAGTTAAAACCTATTCTGGAAATGGCTATGGTATAAGCTAAAGGCATCCAAGACTCTGAAAACCTGGAGCAGTCTTTCTCTCCATGCAATCGGAAGAGAAGGGACATTAGATAGATGTATGGATCCCTAAGGTTGGTCGTCGGGTACCAGCTGGAGGTCCGATTGGTGAACCTTTTATCCTCTCTCCACCTTGAAGCCATCACCTTGTTGGTTTCGTCTTTCTCATAGAAGTTTATAACAAAATCGGTGTTCAGCCACTCATCTGTCTCTTTGAGCTTGTAGTAATTATGGACCTCTACTAGAAGGAAAACCCGACACACTCAATGTTTTCATCATTAATCATACATCTTTGAGTGTCTGTGTGTTCAATAAGCTATTTCAGGAGTTCAATGCAGGGGAAAACTAGAGTTATACTCGCTACCATGTGCAGGTATGCACTTTGGACATTCAGGAGGACTTCATCGTCGAGCTTCCTTATATCGGGGTCATTGTGCGGGGTATATTCGAGGAATTCCTCCCACTTGATTTTCTAGAAAATATCTTCCTAGTGCGGGAATACTGTCTTGGTCCTGATGTTCGCCTCTATGTCTCCAAAGGACGAAGGCTGAGCGAAAACCTCCTTAGTGGATGTATTGATGATGGGCACCGGTTTTGGAGAAAAGTCCAGTTGTTTTGCGACCGGTGGGGAAGATCCTTGTCCTCCCTCTGGTTCCTTTATCTTTGGTTCTCTCGGATATTTCCTGGTGGTAGGTTTCTTCGAAGGCATTGTCCCTGTAACAGAAAACGATCCTTTAGGCATGTGTATAGAATAACATTGGATGAAAACGTATGAAATGAACAAAATATCGATAGACTGGTACATACCTATAACACTTGCTAAAAAAAAAAATTAATACTCACTGGACCTTGGAAGCTTTCCCTAGATTGCTTGTCTCTCTCCTCTGGATGTTCTGAACTTCTTTGGGCATAGAACAATCTCGTTTAAAAAATACTCAAGAGGATTTAACAGGAGAGATCCTACCAATTGTATCAATCAATTAATTCGAGTGATGAGTGAGATTCAAAATAACCTACCACCAAATATCTGCAAATAAATTCTATGTGGGTTGATGACAGGGGCGCGGAGGGTGATGCATGGTATTTATAGGTTCAAATGGTCCTTTTGATTCGCGCATGGATTAGCAACTAATGCGGGATTTTTGGAATTAATTAGTTCTTTAAATTTTTTGGAGCCATTGTATCTTAGAGCTAAAACATCCCATCACGTCGCTCTCTTTATGGGTAGATCAGAAATTAGCGATATCCTTGTGTATGTTATCATTGGTATCCTCTTGAGAAACCTTCAACGCTGACTGATTTCGCCGTACGGTGTCGATGTGGCAGAACTGGTTCGGGATGCGACGTGGGTCTTGAGAGCTAGTAACGACTCATGGGAGAATTGGATTGTACGTCTAATCACTTGGGAAATGACAGATGGAGGATGAGGACAGGCAGTTTGATCGTGCATCTCAGTTGGAGTCGGCCTTTTTTGACAGGAGGCGGGTGTTTAAAATAAACCTGGGATTGTCGAGGCTGAAAGGTATTGGGGTTCGGCGATCAGGGATTGACTTATCACGTCCTCTACGGGCTATCCTTATAAAAATGCATCGATGACAAAGTTATCGAGGGTGGGACTTCAGAGATATTTCCACTGCATAGTTCCCTTGTGGGTTACGTCCTTGAAATCTCCCGATACCAAAAACATTTCGGAAGTTGGTGATCGACGACATTATTTCATTCTTCGTTTGATGCTTGCTCTTTTCACCTTTTACCAACGCCAAAAGGGATCAATCTTCGGTGATATCCTTGAGTGACACTTGGTATTAAAGAACAACTTTCATTTTTCAACGCCTATGAAGATTGGTGCTCGGCGACCTCGGTTCTCTTGAATGATTTCCTTTCATGCTTAATCCTTTCCGATGCTTAATTTCTTAAGCATGCTGGGGATAAGTTTTGATGACGATTCTTTAATTAAGTGTTAGTCTTTTAAGTTATGTTTTTTCGCATGCTCAAGCAAAATTTGAGACTTAAATGAGAAACAAAAGTGATAAGAAAAGGCAACATTTTTCATACTAAAGTAGAATCAGACAATGCAAAATATCAAGTGGTACCCAAAAAGCAAAATTTAACATAGGCTTTTTAGGGTGTGTTGAGTGCTCAATAGTTTCTTATTGAGTTGAAGAAAATGTCTCCTTTTGCAATAACATTGTAAGAGGTGTTTTTATTTAACCATAATTCTTGACAAACTTGTGGTAATATCCCACCAAACCTAAGAATCCTTTAAGATTGTTCAAGGTTTGGGAATCAACCATTCCATAATAGCTTTGATTTTGTTAAGGTCCACTATTATGTATTCATGAGATATAATATGACCCAAATGATCCCCTTCCTAAGCCCCAAAGGCACATTAGGAAGGCTTTGAATATAGATTTTTCCCCTCCATTAGTTGTAATTCCATGTCAACATGTTGTACATGTTATTCCCAAGATTTGTTGGAGATTAGTATATCATCAAAAAGTACTAACTCAAATTTTATGAAGAAGAGTTTGAAAATAAAATCCATCAAGCTTTGAAATGTGTATGGTGCATTAGTAAGTCCAATTGACATCACCAAAAAATCATAATTACCTTCATGTGTTCTAAAGGTTTTTTTGGGGATGCCTTCTTTCCTCATTCCAACTTGATGATATCCAGAGTGGAGATCCAACTTGATAAACAAAATTTATATTTTCAATTCATATAATAATTCATCAATGATGGGAATAAGAAACTTATCTTTAATGGTCCTCTTGTTGAGCTCTCTATAATATGGATACATATGCCATGAACCTTCCTTTTTTGTAAACCACCACCACTAATGAAGAGAAGGAATTTTTTCTAGGTCGAATGATGAAGGCCTCTAACATTTCTTAAACCATATGCTCAATCTCACTTTTTTGTGCATATGGGTACTTATAAGGTCTAATTTTAAGTGGTATACTTCTTGGTTTAAAATGAATATCATTGTCATGACCTCGAGCAAGTGGAAGACCTTTAGTCTCTTCAAATACCTTGGGATGATTATCAATAGATTTTTGTAGATCCATGAGAATAGAGTATCTATATTTTTAACATCTATTGAGAATAATTACACAATTACACAATGGTATCCCTTTTTTAGAAAAAAAAAATCTTGTGGTTAGAGCTTATCACTTTAGAGGGTTTCCCTTGGATACATATGAGTTGAGTTTCCTTATAAGGAAAATCACATGAAAAGTTCCTGAAAATCAAGAGCCATTGTTCCCAATGATTATAACCATTAGACTTGCAGTGCAACACCAATACCAGCCCTTTGTATTGCAATCATTGGACTATCCAATAAATAATCCCCCATAGTGAGCTTATTACTATGACACTTTCTTGATGATCCATATTTATAAATGGAATGAAATTAAATACATATGTATAGAAAATAAACACACAGAGATACAATAAAAATTGACTTCTATTAATAATCATAACCTAATGAAACTGTAAAAAATGCAGACTGAAACAAACTTGCTCGAATGGTAGCAGCTTATCTCTGAGAAGAGATGTGACAGTTATGCTCATTTGAAAGAAGATGAGTACAATGAGGCTCAAAATTCCTTTTTAATATAAAACATAAATGGTAAAACCATAAACATTTAAAACCCTAACCCCGAGAGGTGAAAAACCAAAAGGTTTGTGGGCCCCGATGGGGGTAGTTGATATGTCAACTTCCTGAGGGCGTAACTTTTGCATACGATCTATGTTTACTTGATACACCATTGGAAAGGTATATCCAAGGAGTACATATTTTGTTTGTCCTAGTATATACCTTCAGCTACTTTCTAGGTGCATCCGAGCCCACAAAACATCATTTAGGGTCTCAAAACGACCCCATAAATTTAGGACCTAGAAAAATGTAAAATAACTGCCAAAATGGAAATTGTTACTTGAGCCATTGGAATAGGTGGGTGGCCACCGATATCCACCAGGAAATTGATATCCACATGGATCAGTCCTCCCCCCTTAGGAAGAAGTGGTCTCCATTGCATTGAGCTCCCCCATCAGATAGGGAAACTTCTGCTCAACTTGGCCCCGGGTGAGCCACTTGTATTGGCACAGGAGATTCCCTACTTTGACAACTCGATACAGTTGGATCCTCTATTGGTGAGTTCCCCTAATCTAAGTGTCTTTGATATGATCAATGACTGCATGTTCCATGCAATCAGGGTTGAGCTATGTCGGTGTCAACTACTTTGCAATCTTAGATGTGTCCAATAATGGTGGGAAGAATGGTGGAAGGAGGTTCACATTGAACATTGAGTGAAGTCCAAGGAAGGGGGGAATACTTAGCTCAAAATAATTATCATGCACAACCTTTGTGATGGTGTAAGGTCCATAGCGAAGTGGACGAAGCTTCCGATGGGGTCTTGTAAGGTGCTCTTTCTGCAAATGAAACCAGACCTTATATCCCACTTGAAACTTGTGTGGCACCCAATGTTTATCATGGCATTGTTTTTACTTAGCATTGGATTTCTATAAAATATCATGGACATATTTTCGGATGTGTTGAATCCATTCAATAAACTTGATGACTTTGTTGGCCTCATATTGGGCATGGGATGATTTTGCATGTGTGGATGCAAGGGGTAGTGTGACATCAATGGGACCCAATGGTTGAAATACCAACCCCACCTGAAAGGGACTATGGTTGGTAAAGATATGAAGGGCTCTATTGCAGTTGTGTTGAACATAGGGGAGAATCTCATCCCATGTGCATGGATGTTTGGAGTTGTACATGTGAAAGATATGCACGATCATTCTATTGAAAACCTATGTCTCGACATCAATTTGAGGGTGGAAGGTGATGGATTTGGTGAGCTTGGTGTCCAATAGTGACTAGAGGCTGGACCATAATGTACTTAGGAACATGTTCTTTCAATCTGATATGATGTTCGGTGGAATTCCAAAGTGTACCCACAATCATTTGAAGAATAGCTTGGTTGTGGCCTCCACTGTGATATTCTTCTAGCAGGTTTTTAGGATGGCCATCTTAGAAAATAAATCAAACACCAAAAAAACATAGTCATTTCCTTGCTTGGTTGAAGGAAGGCCTGACATGTAGCCCATTGATATGGATTCCCATGGTCTGTTGGGATTAGGAAGAGGGGTGTATAGGCCTTGATTCTTAGTGGTTGGTTTGGAAATAGTGTAGGAAGTGCAGGACCTGATATACTTGGTGACATCCTTTCGCAGTTTCGACCAACATAAATTCTTATGTAGTATTTTCATAGTCTTTTCCATGCCAAAATATCTTTCCATCCAACTGTAGTGAGCTTCCCAAATCAGCTTCGCAAGCTTTCTTGAAGGAACATAGAAGTGAACTAGATGACATAACAATCTGTCCTAAAGATGAAATTTAGTGATAGTTGCGCATGTTCCCAAAACATGGTAAGTGGTAGAGAATTCATGACTTCTCTTGTAGATTTGGGGCCACTCAGATGCCTCATGTCCATAGGAGTGGAGCATCGTGGTTAAGGCTGCAAATGGACATCAACTGAGGCAGTCAATTACATGATTGGTACTCCTTGTATTATATTTGATGTTGAGATGGAACTATTGTAAGTATGTGGACCACTTTTGATGGAGGCCATTCTGCAATTTTCCTTGTGTATACATGAACTACAGAGGCTTGTGATCAGTGTGGATTATTGTCTCCTTCTATAGAATGTAGTGATTCCATTGTCAACAGGCTTGTACAATGGAATACATTTGTTTTTCATAGGTGGGGTACTTACGGATGATATCTGATAATGTCTCACTATGATATTCCACTGGATGACTACATTGAGTGAGAAATGCACCCACAACATAGTCTGAGGCAAGGGTCTCAATCTCAAAAGGTTTTTGCAAATCATTGAAGGAGAGTACTAGAGATGAGCACAAGATTTTTTTTATATCATTGAATTCTTGATGTTGTGACTTCCCCCACACAAATGTTTCCTTGCCACCACTCTTAGTCACTTGGTTGAGGTCCCATGCAATATGGGAGAATCCCAACATGAACCTGCAATAGAAATTGGCAAGTTCTAAGAAAAATCAAAGCTCGGTTAGTGTGGTCGGGGATGGAAAGTGACAAATGACTTGGATATTGGTTGGATCCACATGCACACCATGCTCATAAACAATGTAGCCTATGTATTGGGCCCTATTCATGTCGAAGGAAAATTTTTCCAAGTTAGCATATTGCTTGTGTTGTCACAGAGTGAAGGACATGTTGAATATGCTACAAGTGTTCTTCCAAATTATTGTTAAAGATGAGGATATCATCTAGATATACCACCACAAAATAATTGGTGAAAGGTCGCAATATAGCATCCATCAATATCATGAAAATTTCTGGATCATTTGTCAAACCAAAGGGCATGACTAGACATTCGAAAATACCTTCTTTGGACTTGAAAATAGTCTTTTGTACATCAGTCTATTCTATTCGGACCTGGTGGTAGCCAGACTTCAATTCAATATTACTGAAAAACTTGGCTCCCTTGATCTAGTCAAGAAGGTTTTCAATTTGGGGAATTGGGTATCGGTTCTTGATTGTGATTTTGTTTAGGGCTATGTAGTCAATGCAAAGTTGGCAAGTCCCATGTTTCTTCTACATGAGTACAACTGGGCTCTCACAAGGTGAGAAGATCGGTTAGATGTGCCCCTTTTGAAGAATCTCTTAGATCTATTACTTGATTTCCTCATTTTCCATCAGAGAGAGTTGATAGACTGGCCCATTGGGTAGATGTTCATCGGGGGTTAGATCGATTGAATGCTTGATCTGACAGTGCAATAGTACCCCGATGGGTGAGGAGAATATTTATTTATATTCTTCCATGATCTTTTCCACCTTCTTCTGCTATGTGGAGAGGCCCTGTGTAGAGGTTGTATATGTGGATGTGACCTTCTATTCAATTTGAGAGAGAATCATTAAGAAGACAATTTCTCGGTCTGGGAAATGCCCTTCCTACATTGCTTAGCACAAATCAAAGAAATGGTGATAGGAGGAGCTACCTATGGTATCCTATAAAAGTTTATACCCAAAGTAATAATAACACTGCAAGGTCTAGACTCATATACAACATTGCATTTCCACAAGTTTGGTTGGCCTAAAATAACGTCACAAACTTCAAGGAGGGGAATATCACACAATACCTCATCCTTGAAGGGCTTGATTTCATAGGGAAGCCAAAACTATTATCTTAAACTAATATCTCTTCTTTGGCGAAGCCACCAAATGGTGTAGGGTTGTGGGTGCGGTGTCATTGACAGGTTCAATGGCTTGATGACATTTTTTGAGATCGGGTTCTTTTGACTTCCACTATCAACAATGAAATGCAACAGAGCACCCTTCACCCACATCTGCAAGTGTAAAAGTAATTCACCTTCCTCCAGTTCTTTTGGTTCACTTGGCTGGACCTTGGTGGTAGTGACAGTGGCACCGAGTTCTGCATCAATGATCTACTTCCACTTGTCTGGATTTGACTCAGATTCAGAACTTTCCTTTGACTGTGAGGCTTTCAAATTGGCCACCAATGAATTCTTTGAGTGACATTCATTGGTGTTATGCCCAGGGATTTTATGGAATTCACACCACTTCCTAATGTCTTTCTTTATCTTCTCATTACACTTCTTTATTTTCGGCTTGGACTAGTTGTCCTAAGGGGGTCCATCTTTGTTTTCTCCTTTGTTGTATGTGTTGGGGCCATTGTTTTCCTTATTTTATTATGAGGGATTTTCATATCCAAACTCTCACTTCTTCTGTTTACATTTATGCTTGATTTTGACAACATATCAATAAGCCACACGTACTGATGAGATGTCCAGAAACTCCATTTTTGTTTGGATGTATCTATGGAGGCAGTCGCAGTACTTGAGCACCAGATATCATTCGAAATATTTGATCCCCATGTTGGTGCGCAAGGTATGGAAGATATTTTTGAACTCTGGTACTGTATGATCCCTTTCCTGTTGCAGTGTAGTCCATTTCGTGTACTAGTCATCATAGCTTCCAATAGGGTAGTATTTATCCTTAATATCATCCCTAAAAGAATCCCAAGTGGGGGTGACCGAAAATATTGCATATTCCTTAGTGGCAGTTTTCTCACAGTAAGTCTCCCACCAGTCCTTGACATGGGGGACAACCTTAAGGAGTGCAAAGGTAATATTTTCTCTATTGTAAAAATTATGGACAAAAAAACACCCTTCTAGCAGATTCAACCATTTATATACAATATCCACATCTATCTAGCCTTCAAATAAGGGGATATCGAAATTAACTTGTACCTGGAATGGGGTGGTGCCTCCAACGTGGTTGGTTGATGAAGATGTGTTTCCTATTGGTAGTTGTCGAAGGATTTGTGCAAATTTATCTATCATTTCATTCCTTTGTCACGCGAGGTATTCCTCAAGAAACAATTTAAAAGGATCTCCTGCTCCATTGTCTCTTTTTTCCTCCTCCATCGGAGGTCGTCATGATCAACGGGGATGGTATTGCAAGGGCTCAACTACTTTGAGTCCCAACTCCTTGTACCCTAACCTCATTGGGGACATGCACAGAGAAACAAATAAAGAGAAAACCACTCTAATACCACTGATCCAAATTTAAAAATGGAACGAAATGAAATACATATGTATAGAAAAGAAATTCACAAAGATACATTAAAACTTGACTTCTATTAATAAAGAGAACCTACTGAAACTATAAAAAATGTAGACTGAAACAAACTTGCTCGAATGGTGGTAGCTTATCTCTGAGAAGAGATGTGATGGCTACACTCATTCATAAGAAGATGAGTACAATGAGGCTCCAAAGGCCTTTTTAAAATAAAACATAAATGGGAAAACCCTAAACATCCAAAATCCTAACCCCGGGAGATGAAACACCAAAATTTTTATGGTCCATGATGGGAGCAATTGATACGTCACCTTCCCGAGGGTGTAACTTTTGCATATGATCTTTGTTTGGGGCGATCGAAACACCATTGGAAAGGTATAGCCAAGGAGTACATATTATGTTCGGCCTAACATCTATCTCTAAATACATGGTAGGCATTGTCGAGCCCAAAAAATGTCATTTAGAGCCTCAAAACGTTCCCATAAGTTTGCGACCCGAAAAAATGTAAAAAAACTGCCAAAATGAAAAATCTTCTTTGTGTTAGTGGAATAGGTGTGTGGCCACTGATATCCACCTATATCATTCCTCCCTCCTTAGGAATAAATTTTATCCATTGCATTGAGCACCCCCATCAGATGGGGAAAGTTATCCTGAACTTGGCCCCAAGTGAGTCACTTGCCTTGGTACAGGAGCTTCCCTATTCTAACAACCCGATAAAGTTGGATCCCCTACTGGAGAGTGTCATTAATATGAGTGTCTTTGATATGATTAATGGTTTTTGGTTCCATGCAATCAGGTTTGAGCTCTATCGGTTTCAACTTCTCTGCAATATTCGATGTGTCCAATAATGGTGGAAAGTATGGTCGAAGGAGGTCCACAATGAACTTTGGGTGCAATCCAAGGAAGGGAGGAATACTCAGCTCAAAAGAATTGTGACCCAAATATTTGGTGATGGTGTAAGGTCCATATCGAAGTGGAAGAAGCTTCCAATGGGGTCCTGTAAGGTGCTCTTTCTGCAAATGCAACCAGACCTTATCTCCCACCTAAAGAGGAGAAATATCCTAAATGTTGAGATTCAATATTGATCGCTTGTTGGGATGTTGAGAGTAAATCTAAACCATCCATCAAGAAATCAGGTATCGAAAATATCTTGAGGTGTGGAATAAGTTTAATTCCAAAGGTTCAAGTCTACAAGCCCATCAGAATATGGGTTTTGAGAAAGGTCGTGAGACTTGGTAGTGTGACACCCTGATGGAACAATCCAGAAAGCACAAGCCTGAAAGTACGAGAGCCATTTATTTTTGGTTGATATTGATTGTTAGACTTGTTGGGTATAGTAATACCCATTAACCATCACACATTTTAAGGATCCGCATAGATATGGATTATCGATCGATGTTTCTCTCAGCCATCAGATCTCATGGGAATTTGTTTGCAGGGGACTCATTTAGGATGAGTTATGGTAACTTGACATCCTGAAGAGGGGATCTTGCGATCCTATGGATAAGGGACAGGTAGTAGTCTATCATTTGATTTTGGGTTTGGGAACAACCCATGAGTAGGGTAAGATAATATTCTAAAAGGAAGAAGTCAATGTCTAGAACCCGATAGTGTTGTAGGAAGTGATCTTCTTGAAAGAATTTTGGGCTTTGGAATTTTGGGAATATATTATAGCGAGATGTTGTACAATCCTCAAGAGGTGAGTCCAAAGAATTTGGGAGTAGATGAAGTCAAAAACCCAATAGCGCTAACCTGAAAGTGAAAGTTCAATAGTGTTGTGGTCCATGGGTTTTAGGAAGAGCAGTGAGCAAAACAAGTTGGCATCCTAATTGAGATTTATAGAAAGAGTGCACCTGATAGAGTTGTGGGCCATATAATTTAGGAGAACCATAGAGCTAGGTGATAGGACATTTCACAGGATATTTCCCAAAAGGGGAGATTCTGGTAACCTTGCAGGCCATGGTAGTTAGATAATTGATGCATGAGGGGTTAGCAACATATTAAAGGAAAACTCCCTATAGTATCGTGAGAGGTCGGTTCCAAATTAGATGGCACATGTGGAGTAGATTCAACATGGGTGCCACGTGGACATGCTGACATTATTATGCGAATGATGCCTTGAAGATGTTTTTTAGAGGCCTTATTGTTCCTTCAAGAGCTCATATTTGGGCATAGTTATAGTCATTGGAAAGATATCAAAGAGAAAATTTGACTTCTGAGCTTAGAATAAAGATTAGATTTGTGATTAGGAAGAGGAAATTTGTATGCCCTACTATCCTAATGATGAGTAGGGGACCAGGTGTGTTACAGAGTGGTATTACAACATATTTCAAACTCTAGGCCTAGATGGACCAAACATATACCACAGGGACAAGTTTGTATAAGCCTGATTTAAAAATAATTGAGCCTATATGTTGGATAGTTGGTATTCATTGATGTCAACCATTGGATAATTCGAGATAACCCAGAGTTTTGATCAATATTGAAGGTGAATTAGTTATCATTGATGTTAAAAAGAGTGTTTGATAAAGTCTACGTGAAGCCCCGGAGGTGTGGTCATGAGACCTGAATTTGTTTGAGGAATACAGACATGAAGAAGACAATGGAAATGCAAGTAACACACTCATAGATGGATATTCCTCGTCATATCATTTTTTATGATAGGTGGTACACTATGTGGTTTCTCATGGTTAGGGAGATATGCCCTTGTTAAGTTGGATGCCCCGAAGAATGGTCAAGATGATCCTAATTGGTTACAAGTCTTTAATGAAAGGGCAAAGTGGTTGTAACTAGAAATTCAGGAAGCCCCTAAGTTTAAGGAAAGAGGTTACCCAACAAAAGTATAAATACACCTTAAGGAGTCATTCACAAACACATTTTACTCACTTATTCTATTGAATATCGTCTAGTGAACTAGTGATCAATTTGGCAAGTTTGTGATGGCGAAATATGAGGTAGTGGCAAGTGAGAAGTGCAGGAGTTCAAGATTACAGAGAAGAGCTATGGTCTTCTTTAAAAACCATAATTGGTTGATCCTTGTAGGTCATAAAACTATTGTCCCGTGAGGCATCCTCGAGGGTTTCATAGTGCCTATCATGCAAGGCCCTGCGTGACATCAGTTCTTAGTCCCACAAGGATAAGAAAAATTTGGGGATTATGTTGGTGCTAGGCTACTGAGGACTAAGGAAAGGTTACAGGTCAGTATTACAGATTTTCATCTCAGCTACAAGATTAGAGGTAAGTGTTAAGGTTTATACTTATGTTGTTATGGAAAAGGCTTAGTGGTGATGATACACCTTGGTGATGAAATGATACTTTGTTAGAAGTACACTCTTGGATATGTTGATATTTGGTTTGGTATATGTCATTGTTATGGTTCATTATTAGAGACATATCTTTGATATGTTGATACATGGTTGAAGTTCACACTTGTTATATGGTAGCACATTTATGAGATACAACTCTTGGTGATGTTGGTACATTGTTGAGGTACATGGCACATGGTTTGAGGTACATATTGGTTAGATGTTGATGATGCGATGGTCATGCCTTTGGTATCTTATTGAGGGATATGGTATATGTATGAGGCACATCCTTGGTGCATGGTGTGAGGCATATTCTTGGTACATGTCTTGGTGACATTGGTACATGTTGAGGTACACCTTAGTGATGGTATGGTACATGATGTTGATGATTGTAGCTTCATGAGACATTCTCTGTATTGTACTCCTCTAGAAGGAGATGAGATGATCTGTGAGAACACCTATTTGATAGGTGATTCATACTCCTCTAGACCGAGTTGAGATGACTTGTGTTGGTCGCCTATCATGCTCCTATGGACTGAGTTGAGATGACTTGAGATGGTCTCATGTCATACTCCTATGGACTTAGTTGAGTTGAATTGAGATGCCTCTCCAGCTCATACTCCTATGGATTTAGTTGAGATGATATATTGAGAGTGATGTTCCTTGTGATTGAGCACATGTGGACCTGTCCCTAGTGGTAGATAACTAGATGATGTGTGTGAGACGCCTTTCTATGTTGTCAAAGAGTAAGACTATTGTGAAACCCTAATTTGTATTGTAAAGGGTACAAGTTGGCTCTACTGTGTAAAGATAATTAATATTGTGTAAAAGATTAATTATATTATTGAGTTGTACAAGTCGGCTCTATTATGCCAATAGAAACATCTATTATTGAGCTAGGTCATGTATTTATAAGAGAGAAACATCCCCATTGTTGATCATATCTCATTCACTCAACACATTCATTTGGAGAGATGTAATCTGGTGCACACTTCTCTCCTGCACTATATTTATTGGTCATAGATCACCCTCTTTTGTGCACTAGGTTTTATGGTGTGAAGGTTCTTATCTTGGCAATATAGTAAAGGGTTGTTGGTTTTTTCCCTTGGTTGAGAAGGGTTTTCCCAGGATAAATTATTGTGTCTTATGCATGGTTTTTCTTCTTGTGATCCTGGTTACTACAACTATTGTGTTGTTGCATTGTTTATGGTTCAAGTTCATGATAAATTGAAAAGAAACTACATGTTCTTGAGAAATAATTAAAAATTCAACATGGTATTAGAGCAGTGTTCCTGAAGATCCATTGCACAAGCTACTCCATCACTTTCTCCAAGCTAGTCGTCACCTTCCTGCTGCAACTACAAAAACAACCCTTACCCTCTTCCTTGTCAAGATAGTTTTAGCACTTTCCCTTGGAAAATTGTACCTAATTTTTTCATAGATAGGTATGAACTATTCCAAGCATCACCTACAAATCTCAAATTGAAAATTGAATAATTTTGGATTTTCAAACCTAGGGTTTCTACAGATTTCGGCCTCCAGGGTTTCTGCAGGTTGTTGAGGAATTTTGAAACTCAATAGGGTTATTTTGAATCTACAAGGATTATTGTTGGAATTCATAAGTCCAACAAAACCTATGGTTTATATCCTAGCCTAGCCGTTAGGTTTTCTGAAGCTAGGTTTTCTATCCTAGCCGTTAGGGTTTGTGAAGAATCTACAAGCCATGAGGAACAAAACTTTGGTGGAAGATAGGACTAATGGATCAAGAAACTTCGGCTCCTAGAAGTCAAGATTACACATCACCCTAGAAGAGAGTGAACTATTGAGATTGATATAAAATACTCTACGAGCAACAACAACCAATGAAGAGAAGGTTGAATGGAAGATATATGATGTCAAAGCTAGGAAGATAATCATCTACTCAGTAAGAGATCATCTACTACCTCACATTTCTACCTTGAAGATATCTTATCAAATGTATGATGTGTTAAAGAACATGTTTGAGAGAAACAACACTAACATAGCTCTTACATGGAAGCATCAACTTCAAAATCTCAAGATGACAAAAGATGACACCATTACTACCTTCTTCATGAAGATTTCAGAGATCATAGATCAATTAGGTGCCATTGCAGAAACCATAATAGATTGAGAGCTTGTCATGATTACTCTCAATGCCCTTCCAAGACATTGGGAACCATTCATCCAAAGTATGATTGGAAGAGAAAACTTACCTTAGTTTGATTTTTTATGGGAAAAATGCACTCAGGAGGAAACCAAACTTATATCCAGAGGCGTGCAAGACTCCCATCATAATGACAATCAAGCCCTTACTTCTCATGCAAAGAGAGGCAGAAAAAATAGAAGAAGTTTTAGCAAAGCATTCAAAGAAAAGAAAACTTCAACAGCTCTAGGTCATGAACATAGAAAAGACATTTAAAAAAATCAATGTCTCAGAAGTGACAAGTATGGACACATTGCGAGAGACTTTCCTACCAGTAAGAAAGGAAGACAACATGCATCCACTGCCGATGTTGATTCAGAACCACCTCAGAGAGATTAAGACATAAAAGATGAAGCATTCTTCTTCATTTCAGTACTCTCGGGTACAGTTCCTACTGATAATGATATTTGGTTAATTGACAGCGGTGCTTCCAGACACATGCCTGGATATAGAGAACATCCTACAGATCTTGTAGAGAAATATTCTCGTCTTCATGTTGTACTTGGTGATAATGTAAGATATATTTTGAAGGGAGTTGGATCTTTTCCTTTCAAACTAGATTCTGACATACCTCTTCAACTAAGTGAGGTATTATATGTACCTAGGATGAAAAGGAACCTTGTCTCTATTTCTGCCTTACAGGATAAAGGCTACAAGGTTTCTTTCTCTAAACTAAAAGTTCTTGCATGGCATAAGAACTCACACATGGATTCTTCCCAAGTGATTGGTGTTCGAGAAAATAGTTTGTACAGATTGAATGTCCAATGAGTTCAAGCCTTGTTACATGATGCTATCATCTTGAGCAAGCTATGGCATAGGAGAATCTCTCATTTACATTATAGAGCTCTTCCTTCTCTGGGGAATATGGTGACAATCCTTCCAGAGATACATATCAAGCATGATGGCATTTTCAAAGGTTGTGATCTTGGAAATAATTTCAAGGGGTCCTTTTCAAGAAGTGACAGTAGATCCAAGGGGATCTTAGACTTGATACATACAGATATTTGTGGACCCATGACTGCTTCTTCCTTGAGAGGATACTTGTACTATGTGCTCTTCATTGATGATCACTCTCGGGAGATGTGGATTTACTTCTTGAATACCAAGGATGGATTCCTTGTGAGATTTGAAGAGTTTAAAGCTCAGGTTGAGAACCTAACCGGGAGGAAGATCAAGGTGTTGAGATCAAATAATGGAGGAGGTTACACCTCCATGGATTTCAATGATTTCTATATTGAGGTAGGGATCAAGAGGGAGTACATCGTTCCTTATAACCCTCAGTCGAATGGGGCTGCAGAGAGAAAGAATGGATCCATTGTTGAGGCAACCAAAGAAATGATACATGATCAGAATCTACCTATGATTCTGTGGGCAGATGCATCCATGAGAATTGTGTACATTCAGAACAAGAGTCCTCATAATATTATGAAGAACATGACTCCTGAAGAATCTTTCGCCAGAGTGAAGCATGAGGTTGGACACTTAAGGATATTTGGGTGTCCAGTATAGTTTCATGTACCCAAGGAAGAGAGCACCAAGCTAAACTCTTTAGGAAGAAAGGGTACATTTGTGGGGTATAGTGAATATTCGAAGGCATACCAGATCTACATCCTTGGCCATAGATAAATTGAGGTTAGAAGAAATGTCACCTTTGAGGAAGAGATAGCCTTCCAAAGATCCATAGAATCTCATATGGAGATTGATAGTGATAAGGAAGAAGAGACAATACATTTTCCCCCTTCAGCAGTTCATAGGGATATAGTTATTGATCTCGTTGATCTAGTTGATTCCGTAGCTCTAGTTGATGTTCCCAGAGACATTGCAGTAGGCCAGAAGAGGCCTGCATGGGCTCGATAGAATTTGCAAGAGGAAGAGGGACATGCAACTCCTCGTGGTACATTTCGAGAGAGAAAGAGACAACAAATATTTTCAAGCTATGTTTCAGCTATGAGCCACATCATTGATATTGAGCCTTCTTGTCATGGATAAGTAGCAGGTCAGCAGGTTTAGCAAGATGCTATGACCGAAGAGTATCAGTCCATCATGAAGAATGATGTGTGGGATATTGTTCTGAGACCGAAAGAGAACTCTACAGTGACTTCCAAGTGGATCTATAAGATCAAACATGCAGCTGATGAAAGTGTCGAGCAGTACAAAGTGAGATTTGTGGCTAGAGGATTCTCTCAAGTGGAGGGAATATACTATGGTGATACACTTTCTCTTGTTTCCTGATACAATTCCATCTGTATGATTATTTCTCTTTCCGCATCCATGGGTTGGAGACTACATCAAATGGATGTGAAGACATCCTTTCTCAATGGATAAATTGAGGAAGAATTTTAGATCAAGCATCCAAATGGATTCATGATACATGAGAAGGAGTCTCATGTGTGCAGGTTGAAGAAATCCATGTATGGACTAAAGCAGGCACCTCGTCTATGGTATGAGAAGATTGATGGATACTTGATGAGTTTGGGATTTAGCAAGAGTGTTGTTGATCCCAACCTATACTACAACATTGTTGGTGACGAGTGCCTAATTTTGATCCTATATGTTGATGACTTATTCTTCACCGGTTCAGAAAACCTTATTTTTGAATGCAAGTATGCATTGGCTTCTTAATTCGAGATGAAGGACCTTGGTATGATGCACTACTTATTGGGACTAGAATTGTGGTAGAGGACTCATGAGATTCTCCTGAGTAAGGGGAAATACACAGTTGAGATATTGAAGAAATTCAGAATGACAAACTGCAATCCCATGCCTACACCCATGGTAATGGATCTGAAGAAACTGGGCGAGACTTCTTCTTATTCAGGTGAGATAGATCCACATCTTTACAAACAATTGATTGGATCATTGATGTATTTGGTTAACACCAGACCTGATATATGCTATGAAATGAGTGTACTCAGTCAGTTTATGAGTCAACTAAGACAGACACATCGGATAACAGCGAAGCATGTGTTGAGATATTTACAAGGCACAGTTGGTTATGGATTGAGATATGCCTCATGTGTAGACATAATATTACAGGGATATGTCGATGCATATTGGGAAGGGAGCACAGTGGACCGGAAGAGAACGTCTAGTTGTTGTTTTACTTTGGGATATTCCATGGTTTCCTAGTGCAGCATGAAACAAATTTTTGTGGCTTCGAGTACCACAGAAGCAGAGTACATTGCATTATGTGTGGCAGTCTGCGAAGCAGTGTGGCTTCACAAGATCCTTGCATAATTATTTGGACATGAGATGGATTCCACCATTATTCATTGCGATAACCAAAGATGTTGAATCTCTCATAGAATCTTGTGTTTCATGATCAATCGAAACACATCGACATCAAATACCTTTACATCATAGATATGGTGCATAGGAAAGAAGTACGTGTGCAGTACCTTTCTACACACGAAGAGGTTGCATATGTCTTCACCAAACTGCTTGCTAGGACACAGTTCAAGTACATCCATGAGAGACTTGGCTTGGTGGAGAATGACTCCCTAGCTGAGAGGGAATGTTGATGATTGCAACTTCATGAGACATTCTCCAGATCATACTCCTTTGGGCTGATTTGAGATGATCTATGAGAACACCTATGTGATAGGTGATTCATACTCCTCTGGACTAAGTTGAGATGACTTGTGTTGGTCTCTTTTCATGCTCCTCTGAACTGAGTTGAGATGACTTGAGATGGTCCCCTGTCGTACTCCTATGGAATTAGTTGAGCTGACTTGAGATGGCTCTCTAGCTTGTACTCCTATGGATTTAGTTTAGATGATATGTTGAGAGTGACTTTCCTTGTGGTTGAACACATGTGGACTTGTCCCTAGTGGTAGAGAACTAGAGGATGTGTGTGAGACCCCTTAATATATTGTCAAAGAGTAAGACTATTGTGAAACCCTAATTTGTATAGTAAAGGGTACAAGTTGTCTCTACTCTTTAAAGATAATTAATATTGTGTAAAATATTAATTATATTATTGAGTTGTACAAGTCGGCCCTATTGTGCCAATAGACACATCTATTGTTGAGCTAGGTCATGTATTTATAAGAGAGATACATCCCCATTGTGGATCATATCTCATTCACTCAACGCATTCACTTGGAGAGTTGTAATTTGGCGCACACTTCTCTCCTGCACTATCTTTCTTGGTCATAGAGAAACCTCTTATGTGCGCTAGGTTTTATGGTGTGAAGGTTCTTCTCTTGGAAATATAGTAAAGGGTTGTTGGGTTTTTACCTTGGTTGAGAAGGGTTTTCCCAGGATAATTTCTTTTGTCTTGTGCATGGTTATTCTTCTTTTAATCTTGGTTACTGCAGCTATTGTGTTGTTCCATTGTTTATGTTTCAAGTTAATGCTAAATTGAAAAGAAACTACATGTGCTTGAGAAATCATTAAAAATTCAACACATGCTTGAGGCTTGTTCTTGGTATATTCTTTAAGAATTGGCACATGGTGGATGGTTTTTATGTTAGAGGCCTATCATTGATATTGATACATTGTTGAGGAATACAGTTAGTATATGGAAACAAATGTATGATATACATCTCTTGGTGATGTTGGTACTTTTTTGAGGTACACAATTGATAGCACTTGCTTGGTATATCCTATGGTATATGATGTATGGAATGATTGAATGATATGGTATATGATGTATGGAATGATTGAATGATATGGTATATGATTGAGATACATTGTTGGTATATGGTATGGTACAGGTTGTGGTACATGGTTAATGTACTTGGTGTAGTACATGGTTGATGTATGAGTTGGTTCATGGTTGATGTACTTGATGTTGTATAGGTGTTGGTGCATCATTGATGCACTTGATGTTGTACAGGTGTTAGTGCATGGTTGATTCACTTTTTGTGGTACAAGTTGTGGTACATGGTTTATGTACTTGGT
>WSFP011426957.1:0-22174 GCA_009831015.1 Picea engelmannii
GATATTAAGTTTACTTGGGAACCTAGATCAAATAATGTATCTATCTTAGTGTGTTTAGATACAACTCTTATGTGAAATAATTCATTCCTCTTTCGTTCACCATCATGGGATTCATTATTGGAACTTGAACTAGCATGAAGGGAATCTTTACCTTGTACTCCAATCGTTGTGATCTTTCCTTCATCTTCTGAATCAGAACCAAGATCTTGTTGCACTATAGCAACGATTTTTGTCTTCCCCTTTCCACCGAACTGTTTCGGTTTCTTTTCTGGATGCAGTTTCCAACAATGTTCTTCATCGTGACCATTTTTCTTGCAATGAGTGCAAGATGGATTTCCTCCTTCTCTCTTCACTGTGGCGGTCTTCTCTTCCTTCCTTTTAAACTTCTTAAAAGTTTTATGTGGGATATTTGAAGGTTTCTTCGTGGGATTTTCTTGAACATGCTTCCCCCTGTTCTCAAGGTGAGTGGCTTGCACACAAATTTCGTCAAGACTAGTGGGGTTAAACAAGATCAAAGTATGATGAATATAACTGTGAAGTGTGCCAATATACTTCATTAAAGTTTCATAAGAATCCAAATGAATGTTCAATGCAAGAGATTTCTTCCTAAATTCTTCTGTGAAACTTTGTACAGTTTGACCTTTACTTTGCCTTAAAATTTGCCATTCCATCATTGCTTTATGTAAATACCCTAATGGATAAAATTGCTTCCTTATCGCTGATTTAAATTCCAACCATGAGGAAAGAAGATTACCACACTTACTTTTGTCCTGAAGCTTGCTCTCCCACCATACGAGAGCGGTGCCTTCCAATCGAAGAGAAGCCAGTTGCACTTTAACTTCCTCTTCATCAATATGCTGAACACGACAATAAAATTCAACCTATCAGATCCAATTATCTAGCTTTTTCAGATTAGCATCTCCATTAAACATAGGTAAAACAAATTTTACATCAAGCTTTAATAACGGTTTCTTAAAAGAGGCTTTATGGCTAGAATGATGAGAATGCTCAGAGGAAGAAGAACTAGAAGTTGAAGGTGAAGACAGAGGCTCAGGAGGATCTCCTCCAGCCCCTTGGTTTACCGAAGCATCATCATCTGCATGTGATTCCTTTTTCTTCCCTTTCTTCTTCATCCTCTTCTCTTAACCTCCATACATTCGTTTGACCATTTCTGACATGTGATAAAAGGCCATATGAAAGTTTTTCTCCTGTTCATCACGCTTGTCCTCTTCTGCCATTTTCTTCCTTTGGGATGCACGACCAACCTCAGGATTGAAAGTATTAAGAGTTCCTTCACCCTGCTTATGCTTGGCCCTAGTAAGCATTCACACTCAACAATTCAAGTCAAAGACGATTGCTCTGATACCAACATGATCCATGATCTTTTCATCGAGTGACTTATAAAGAATTTCATTAAATGAGCATAAATTAAAGTGCACCATTAAAGAATGAAAAGCTAAAAAATAAAAAACACATAAGAATCAAATCTGAACACAAAAACTTGATAACGGAGTTCGTCCCTGGTGGAATACGTCTCCGGGTCCTGCTCTCAAATGGGTAGGCTCTTTCATTAACTCAACAACAGAATTTGGAAAAATACATAAGTATACCTCATTATGAAATCAAGCTGCATAAATAATGCTCAGATCAGAAAACAGACAACACCACTGAATTCATGGCGTCAAATTATCCAAAAATGACCGTCTCCATGACTCTGGCACTCCCAGGCCCTAGAAGAAAATCGTCTCGGTTTTTGTGCCCTCTCCGCAACCTACATTAATGACAGGACTGCATAGATTTCCATGCCCAAGCGGTCGTACCATATGCATGCCTCCCCATTGGCTGGGCGGACTCAACATTTAATACTTTTCCTTGGCGTTGGTTACAATGTATGGCTTGTGGCATGTTGGTTTGGGCAGAATAAGGCGCATATGGTGGAGGAGGTCTTGGGGTCAAACCTGCGGGCCTCCCCCTTTTAGGTTTTATGTGGTTGCAATATATATATATATATATATATATATAACATGGCTTGCTCTGCTAGTTTAGCGGTGGCACTAATCCATATCCCAACATTTTAAACTGTGGTCAAGTTTGGTGTGGTCCACCCGATTTGGCGGACCCGCCAAACTATATTTTTTTCAAATTTTTCTCACAGATTGTCATTGAGTATTTCCTGCCTGCCATGTGGCAACCTTTGATTGGGACATGTGGCGGCCTCTCACTGGGCCATGTTGTCCCCTTCCAAGTAATCATGCCACATCGACGTATGGACCGTACGGACTGCCACGTGGCACGATCCGATTGGTCCACAAATCGACCTGAAAACCCCAAAACTGGGTGACAGATGGCAACCTCTGGTGCTGCCACATCACCATGCTGACATCATGATGATGTCAGCATGACACATGTTACCTTCCTGCTCCTGCTATGTGTATTATACGAATGATGACGTCATCTGTACGGATGCTCACTCATCCCCTGCTGACTAGGCTAGGTTGACCAAAATTTGACCACGAATATATTTCAATCCGTAACTCCGTTTGACGAGTCGTTTGCGCTGTTAGAAAGATTGCGATGTGCTCTTCGTAATCATGTCATTTTCACTAAGTTTTGGGAACATTAAATTTTTTCCCTTTCTCTGTCTTCTGAAGCCATTCTGACCATCTTGAGTTGCCTCTACGAGTTCTGAGTTATTCTTAGCCTTCTTTGGATCCTTTTTGGATCAACTTAGTCACTCTTTTGCCGCAGTGTGGTCCATCTCATGCACTGGTCCTCATAGTTTCCAAAAGGGTAATACTATTCCTTTACCGCATCCACAAAAAAATCCCAAGTGGGCTCTACCCCATATATTCCAGACTCCTCTATGGAACTTTTCTCCTAGTAAGTTTCCCACCAATGTTTGACATGGGGAAGAGCCTTAAGGAGTGCAAAGGTGATATTTTCCCCGTCAGAGAAATTATGAACAAAGAAATAACATTCTAACAGATTTAACCATTTTTCTAGGGCATCCACATCTATCTATCATTCAAATATGGGAATATCAAAATTAAATTGTACCTTGAAAGGCGAGGTGCCTCCAAAGTGGCCGCTTGATGAAGAAGTGTCTATTGTTATTGGCAGGCGTTGAAGTATGTGGGAAAAATTCTTAATCATTTCCTCCCTCTGTCGCATGAGAGCTTGCTCAAGCAACAGATTAATAAAATCATTTGCTCTATCATTTTTCTTTTCTTCCGCCATGGAGGGTTTCTTGGGCGTGCGAGAGAAATTTTCCTCAAGAGATACAAGCTCGAGACCCAACTTGCTATACTCAAACCTCGTCGGGGACATGCAATGAAAACAAAAACGATTAAGAGCAGCCTGCTCTGATACCACTGATCCAGATTATTTTCGGCACGAAATGAGAGTGGAGATATAATAAATAAATGTATAGAGATGTATCAGATATCCAACAATATAACCAAAATATATCAGAGATGCAACCATAGACACATAGATATAATGATACACAATTTCTATTAATAAACAAAATGTACAAAACTGTAGAAATACATAGTGAAAGACTCACTAGAATGGTGACAACTTATCTCTGAGAAGAGATGTGACGGCTACTCACATTCGCAAAAAGATGATCATTACAATGAGGCTCCAAGGCCTTTTTAACATAAAGGAAATCCAAAATCCTAACCCTGGAAGATGAAAAACCAACAGTTTTGTGGACCCCATTTTGGGTAGTTTAGTGTATCAACTTCCCGGGGGCGTAACTTTGGCATACGATCTCTGTTTGGGGTGCACGATAGCTTGTTGGAAAAGTATGGCCGAGAAGATTCATTTTGGGGGCTCAATTAGATCCTTATAATATAATTGAGGTGCTCGATCCCAAAAAAACTTCATTTAGGCCCTCAAAATGGCCCCAAAAGTTTAGGAATTGAAAAACTGCTAAAAATAGTGAGTTGCCAGAAAATTGTTCTGAGCCAGTTGGAATGGGTGGGTGGCCACCGATATCCATATGGATCAATGAACCTATGGTATTCCACCATTGTTGCAACACTTCTCTATCCCGTGAATTTTCCTAGGATTCCTCATACTGTCGGGGTTAATCTCGTCAGGAGGGTTGAAGATCAAGGTGGAGGTACTGGGTAGTAATTGCATTAAGTCCGTTGTTTAATGCTATAGGTTGGTCATCGTTGGTTACATGTGTGGGGACGCTTGGAGCGTGCATCCCCACCTGATATCCTTCCACTTTTTCATCGAGGTATGGCCTCGACGGGACTCGCGTCCCCAACATGCCATCCGAGGAATAAGACATGTGATACTTGAATTAGTAAAAACTTACAATTACAAAGCACAATCATTTACAAAATATTATTACTAAACATGTTTTTCTATAATATGTCCCAAAAACTACCAAATTATTATTTTTTTGCAATATTTACTTTCATGTCGATTTAATTTTTTTTTATTGTGCTTTTATATTTTTAGGAATATTCCCTGGATGGGGTGACATGCGGCAAATCCTCGCCACCTGGCTCTGCATTGAGCCACAACACAAATGCTGATGGCCGCCACCCATCCGCCTCACATTTACGATGGTAGATGGACATTACAGCCGATATACGGAGGAGGGATGCCTTCCTCGCGCAAAAACTCTCGCTCACAACACACTCAGCATGACATGGTCTATGGATAGCCAGGTGAATCTGGTCTTTGGAAATCTGTATTTTCAAGCACCTGGACAGAGTTGGTTTGCTCTCGCTTCAGGCCTCCCCATTGTTTGGGAGCTCTGGTGCAACTCTGTCTCCTTCCCGTCCTGGCTTACTCTCATCTCGCTACATCCTCTATGCATTGTTATATATCCCTTCGCAAGCATGACCAGGAAGCGAGTTAGGCCTCGCCGTGGCTCGGCTTGGTACACCCACAAAGCGTAGAGGCAAAGGAGGGAGAAACTGGAGCACGCTCTGTCGATGGTGACCTCCATTCTTCGGAAGAAGGCTCGCACTGACCAATTGGCTCTGCATGCCATTATTGCGGAGACTGGGGCCGTGCGTAGCAGTGAAACCATGGCAATTGAGCCTGGAAACAGGTTGGAGGATGACGCCGCGGATGCGTTTCCTACCTGTTACGTTGAATAAATACCATTCATGGAGGAATTGGCGACCACCCTAGAACCCCAAGCCATGGCGGTGAACTCCCAGGATGGAAGCGGTCCTAAAAACGAGCTGGCAGAAGATATCCCTGGGTGCATTGTCGAGGAGATACCATGGACGGGTGACTACAGCCCCACCAGCCATGCTGTGCAGGCAACGATCGAGAAAGAAGCTCGGGACAAGGCTTGCACCGAAGAGAACGCGGATGAGACCATTCCAACGATGAAGGAGGAAGCGACCGGTGCAGAACTGCTGGAGCTCGAAGCCAGAGATGGGATGAACGTGGAAGTGGGGGATGTAATCCTCGACGACGCAGGTAATGAATCGCATGGTACTTTCCTCCGTGCAGAGCATCTGGCTCTGGTGTTCGAACTTTGAGGCCACATGGCAGACCTGGAGCACAGAGCCCTTCTCATGGGACAACGTTTGGACCTGCTCCTTGATGCGTACTCCAACGCTCAAGCAAAGAGGAGGTGCCCTCTCTGTGCGCAGGCATTCGCCATCCCAGCTGGGTCCACGTGGCAGACAAGTAAGGGCGACGGGTCACCGGGTATCTAGGCTCTTCTATGCTAGTTTGTTTATTTGTTTAATCATGCTATTGTTACATGTACACTTGGACTATAGCCATCTGTCCTGGTTTCCTCCAGGCAGGACAGAGGGCAAAACAATTTTCCAAACCATGTTGGTTTCCGGTAAAACGACAACATTTTTGGTGGCTTAGACCTATATCTCTGTGTATTTTGTCAAGGTTTCTTTGATAACTTAATATAGCAGGTTCTACTTTTTTACTTAAAAAAATTTAAAAAATTTAGGAATATTATTCAAATTGCAAGGAAAAAAACGAGGGGAAAACCAATACATGCCGGTAGAAATGTCCAAAAAAGTGTACAAGGAGATGGTAAACAAAATGAACATAATTGCATCGTAGGAGGAGCCATCCTAACAACAACGAGCATCGAAGGTATGTAATAATTGATTTATTATTTTATGTACATCAAATTTATTTACCGCATGAAATACTAATTTGAATTTTTTTGTTGTAGAAAGGAAAAAATGGAACCCATTCAACACATAAGACAAGGACGGCGAGGAAGAAAAGGGTTGATCCCAAAGTTTGTGGGTACTTATGTTTTCGACCTTACTTAAGATTTCATATTTGTTGTGATCTTTATATTTAAATAGTTAATTTACACTCATCCATGGATGTCTTCTAATAGGTGCTAAAAATGAAGAAGAGTTGACTGAAGAATTGATCAACATTGGGTTAAGTATGGGTTGCGAGTATATGTTGAAGTATCAATATTTAATTGAACAATTTGTAAGTAGCTATGGTGTTTACCTTTCCTCGTTTTATAATTAATGTAATAACAAGAAACCTTTATATTAATTATATCGACTATGCTTTGTCATGGTGTATTATACACATGTTACTTTTCTAAAGCTCGGATCTAATCTCCACTTCCAATAAAATAACTTTCAAATGCATGCATAGAAAATAAGAAGATTCCAAATCGGTTTTTTATGAGCATAAATACACTGAGCTTAATAATATGCATGCACAACGGAAACTAAGACACCAATCACACCATTTGACACATTAAAATTTTGGGTAAACTAACCTGGAAATACCCCGAAGGGAAAACCAACAAATGAGAGATTTTCTTGATTATTGAGCACATAGAGAAATCTGAAATTTACAGCAGAAAATTATAGAAATAAATGAACTTGTACACTGCCTTGGAATTCATAAAAATACCATGCAATAATTTCCAGCAGCTATATGACTTGTATGCTGCCTTGGAAATCATGTCAACACCTTCCTAATGTTGTACGACTTGCATGCAATGTCCAACGCTACCTTGGGACTTGTGAAATCAACGACATGTGCACCCTACCTTGGGAAATGTGCCCACACTGCTTGATGAACTCTGTTGTATAGATGGGATACTTAGGGAAGTGCACCCTCCTTGGGAAACATGCCAATGCCTTGGGAAATGTGCCCAAACGGTTGCATGCAAATTTCCTCCCTTCCTCTTCTCCTTAAACTCTTGAAATTGTCTGAAGACCTCATCCTTGGTCTTCATGAAGTTAATAGATCCAGGTCTTCCTGGAGGAATCATTAATAAATCTAACTGTGTCCACTCAAGGACACAATTGACATCATCCCACACACATCTGAGTGTATTAGATCCAAGATCCCCTTGGATATGTTGTCACTGCTTGGAAATGCAGTTTTGGAATACTTCCCGAGTGCACACCCCTTGGACACACCCTGGTGCTCCACATTGAACTCTGATAAACCTATCATGATCTCGTTCAACACATTAAAATCACCATGGTGCAAGTGTGCCATCCTCTTGTGCCACAACTCACACAGGTCACTGTTACTGTTGTGAAACAATGCCTGATATGGTTGGAACATGAGACTGTATAACTTTCCCCGCTTGATCCCAATCACCTTAGCTATCCCAGAACTAGATCCTCTAGGATGAATGAGTACCTTTCCAGCTCGGAAAACAATATCATACCCGCTATCCTCTATGGATGAAATCAATATCAGGTTCTTTGCCAACCCTGGAACATACAACACCTTCTTCATTCTCATCGGCGACTGAGACTTCCTCTAAAACATGATTATTCCTCGACCAACTACTTTGACCATGGATTCATATCCAACCTCGATCTCAAGATCTACATTAATCTTTGATAGATTTGTGAAGTACTCTCATACTCCCGTCATATGAATGGAAGCACCATTGCTAATGTACCACACACGAGTGGATACTGCTTTCGAAGAGGGGCTTGCCGCTAATGAGAACTCTTTCTTAAACTTGGCGGAAAACTCATCCACCTCTGTTGAAGCTGCAACCTCTGATTTCTCCTTCTTCTTCATATTTGGAAACTGACTAGCATAGTGCCCTATTTTTTGACATGCGAAGCATTTCACTTTGCTGATGTCTCTCTTCTTCTCACCCACCATTGGAGCCTTTCTTGGTCTTGCTTTTTCCCTTTCTTGTAAGATCAACATTCTCCTCATTAACACCCCGTTGTTGTTTTGCATGGTTAGATCCCACTCTCATCTCCTCTTGTGTGAAATCGTCCCATAATCTTCCCCAGTTGGGAAGTTTCTCTCTGGCAACAATTCCACAGATGAAAGCATCCCATGGTTTAGAAAAGCCTTTCAAGTCTATTCTAACCAACTCACAATCTTCAACCTTTTCCCTAACAACAACCAATTTATCACGGATCTGAGTGATTTTAGTGAGATAGAATGTAACTTTATCAGATTTGGACATCTTCAAGCTATGAATCTTCTCTCGTAACACCATCTTCATGTTTTCGTTGCTACTTTGATAAAGCTTCATCAAGGATGCCCACATCTCGTAGGCATGCATCTTCCTAGTCACATGCAGGATGATATGATCCTTCAGAAAGTATAAGATGATTCTTTTTTCCTTCACATGCTTCTTGTTGTAAGCAACCAAAAGCACTACATCGGTAGGAATAGTTTGGGTCTTCTCAACAATATCCCAAAGCTCACTTTCCTCTAACAACAATGCAATCCTTTCTTTCCAGGGGATGAAATTTGATGCCCCCTCCAACCGGTCCTTGAATCTCAAACCGATAGCCACCTTCCCTGTCCACCTGATACACTGAGCCCACAACCTCCTGATGAGAATAACTTGCAAAACTCTATCGATCCTTATGCCAAAGCCTTTGGTTTATTTCAGAGACAAAGCTCTGATACCATGTTACTTTTATAAAGCTCATATATGATCTCTACTTCCAATAAAATAACTTTTAGATGCATGCATGCACGAAAAACAAGAAATTTCCAAATCTGTTTTTTATGAACATAAATACACTGAGCTTAATAGCATGCATGCACTATGGAAACTAAGAAACCAATCACACCATTTGACACATTAAATTTTTGGGTAAACTAACCCTGGAAAAACCATGAAGGGAAAACCAGTAAATGATAGATTTTCTTGATTATTTAGCCCACAAACAAGTATGAAATTTATAACAGAAAATTACGGCAATAAATGAACATGTACGCTGCCTTGGAATTCATGCCAATACCATGCAACAATTTCCAACAACTGTATGACCTATATGTTGCCTTGGAAATCATGCCAACACCTTCCTAATATTTTATGATCTACATGTAATGTCCAACGCTTCCTTGGGACTCATGAAACCAACTACATGTGCACCCTGCCTTGGGAAAGGTGTTACGGACCTAACCCCTCACGCAGGTAGAAGAATATATTTGGATGTAATAAAGGTCAATATTAATAAGGCCTTGCAATAAGGTAGAATAAGTCAAATGTAAGAAGACCTAATAGAAGCTTCCGCTTCTAGAAGGATCTTCCTTTAGATGGTTCTTTTGATATACATATTTAGTATAAATAGGAGTCGAGGGTATGAGAACCCTAACTTGGATATTATTGTAATAGAGATATGCTCAATTGGAGGTAGCCCCCTCGAAGAGGCAAGTGAACATTGCTCTCAGAATCAAAGTGCTCTTTATGGTGTTATTCTGATATCATTTCAGTGTTATTGTGGTGTTGTTCTGGTTATATTGTTATTTATCTGCCATTTCTAGCATTTTATTTCCGTTCTGCATACTTTTTATATCTAGAATATTATACGTGGTATCAGAGCACTTTCCTCGACAGAAAATTGTGGGTTATTTTTTTTTTCCAGGGTAGAGACTTATTCCGATGTCTTTAAGCTACAAAGATATGTCGTTACACGCATTAACCCGCGGTTGAGAGATTCATACACACAGGAAATACAAGTGTTACTTAAGCGCACATTTGTTGGCCACCCTTGTAACCCCTGTTGGCACCCCTTCGAGTGGTAGCGCATCAGACAACACTTGTATACATATCGGCCTAGATTTTGCTAAAGCCCTCTTTAGATAAACCTATCGACCGCCTGACTGCTATAGTGTCACCAAGAACAACACTCGGGAAGATACTCTCTAGTACCTGGGTAGTTGAGTAGTACGGATAAGGGCACGGTCTAGCCTCCTTAGTTGGTGCCCTGAGATATTGGGCCGAGTACTACTGTTGGACCCCACACGTATATCAGAGAGATATAACACAGGGAAAACCCTTGTCTGTAGAACCCTTGGGGACGGAAACAAAACATAAAACATACAAGATCTATTGTCACACAACTGTGTTCGAGTTGTCAAATCACTACACATTTCTTCCTGGTTAAGCATTTGGGCATTTCATCACTGCAGTATTCTTCAGACCAGAGTATAACTCCGTAGGTGTAAAAAAAAAAAGTTTGGAAATTTTTGCACCATTATTTGAGACCTAGTCCATTGGATTTATCTCTTCGCCCTTATCACATTCATACCTATCATTTTTCAACACAATTTTTAACACCACCCCCCTTTTTCGGTTCCCTCGTCATCATGGCCCATACCCGTAGCCAAGACTTGGAAGCTCGCTTCAATACCTTGTAATCTAATTTCACAGAGACCCAACAAGAAGTGAGACAACTCAGTGCCAATATTTCCACCATCAATCAAAACATGCATTCCTCCATCGCCGCATCAATCACCGAACTCAAATAAGACCTCAAACAAGACATGACTACCCAATTTGAATCTGTCGTTTCTATGATCTGCACCAAGCTTCATATCCCCGCAGATCCCGCTGTATCTGACCCACATTTGCATACCGAAGCTGAAAATTCCTCTCATTCCCATAATTTTCAGCCCCATCACTTTCAGTGTGACCTATGCCTTCCGCGGGCGGATGTGACCAAATTCGATGGCTCAGATCCCACTGGTTGGGTAACTCAAATGGAACATTATTTCTCTTTGTACGACATTACATATGATTTGGAAAAACTCTAGTATGGTGTCCTCCATCTAGATCAAGAACGTTGGCAATGGTGGCAATGGAGAAAAACTACCCGTCAAGGGTATGTTGCTTAGACACACTTTTTGGTAGATATTTATGAACGCTTTGCACTGACACCAACCATTTCAACCGTTTGACAAAGTTGAAACAATCTGGAACAGTGGAAGAATTTATAGCTGCTTTTGAGCGACTTGATTTTCGTACAAAGGGCATGTCTGATGCTTTTTTTTTGAGAATGTTTTATCAGTGGCCTCAAGGATGAGATTTGTGCCCATGTCCTCATGGATCGGCCTCATATTTGGGTGGAGGCTACTAAAAGAGCTAAGGAATCACAACAGGTTATCTCTTCTCAAAACCAAAAACCCTCCTTTATTCCTCGCACTAAACCAGTAAATCCCACTATTCCTTTTTCTCCACTAAAGATCCAAAAATTGACCAGGACTGAAATGGATGAACGCCAACTCAAAGGCCTTTGTTATAATTGTGATGACAAATATTTTCCGTGCCACAAGTGTAAGGATCAAAAGATTTTTATGTCCATCTCAGAGGATATTTCAGAAGAGGATGTTGAAACTCCCCTTGTGTCTGAGTCACCTGAACCCAATGACATAACCCCTCCCTCAGACCCTCCCGAGGTAGAATCGGCCATTTCCCTAAATGCTCTCACTGGCTTCTCTACTCCCCAAATCCTCAAGCTAATTGGTTACATCAAGCATAAGAAGGTCATCATTCTTGTTGATAGTGGAAGCACCCATAATTTTATTCATCGCCGCATTGCCCAAGAAACTCATTTCTATATCCATCCAATCAATAATTTCCAAATCATGATTGCCAATGGAATCTCCATGAAATGTGGAGGGTGTTGTGAAAATGTGCGACTCCAAATTGGTGACTACCACCTTAAATCTGATATGTTTGCTATCGACATGGGCGGTTGTGACATCGTGTTGGGTGCAGACTAGCTAAGGACGTTGGGTCCCATTTTCATGGATTTTAATGAATTAACCATGCAATTCGACTAGGAGGGCCAACAATATAAGTTCCAAGGCATCACCGCCGGTTCACCTGAGATCATTAGTTCCCATCGCATGGAAAAACTGCTAAAAAAAGGTCATTCTGGTGTTGTTTCCCAACTCCACGCCATACAAGCAACTAAGACACCCTCTATGCCGCAAGACCTCCAATCCATCCTCTCTAAACATCAAGTGGTCTTTTTCACTCCCCAGGGACTCCCTCCTTCCCATGGTGTTCATGATCATTCCATTCCCCTTGTACTAGGAAGCCTTCTTCCCAATATCCGTCCCTATCGTCACCCCTTTTCCCAAAAAAATGAAATTGAGAAAATGGTTCAAGAACTTCTTAACGCATGCATTATTCTCCCTAGTACGAGCCCCTACTCTTCTCCCGTGGTCATGGTCCTGAAGAAAGAAGGTTCTTGGCGCATGTGAACTGACTTCCGCGCCCTCAACAAATTCACCATTAAAGACAAATTTACCATTCCTGTCATTGATGACCTCTTGGATGAATTGAGTGGTGCCTAGTTCTTTACTAAACTTGATCTTCATTCTAGCTACCACCAGATCCGTATGAAAGAGGCAAACATTCCTAAGACTGGCTTTAGAACTCATGAGGGTCACTATGAGTTTTTGGTCATGCCCTTTGGCTTGTGTAATGCCCCTCCACCTTCCAAAGCCTCATGAATCATGTCTTCTGTCCTTTTCTCCGTAATTTTATCTTAGTTTTCTTTGATGATATCCTCATCTATAGCAAAACCTAGACAGACCATGTTGCTCATGTGAATCAAGTTCTCCATCTACTCTCTCAGCACCAACTTTTCTTGAAACAGTCTAAATGTGCTTTTGGCGCCTCAGAAGTCGAGTACTTGGGTCATCTTGTTGGCAAGGACGACGTCAGGGTGGATCCTAAAAAGATTGAAGCTATGCAAGATTGGCCTCTCCCAAAGACTCTCCAAAGCTTGCATGGATTTCTGGGCTTAACAGGTTATTATCGCAAGTTTGTGAAGAATTATGGAAAGATTGAGACACCTCTCACTGAAGTCCTTAGAAAGAATTCTTTCACTTGGACTCCGACAACTGCTCAGACTTTTCAAACCTTGAAGATGGCCATGTGCACCACTCCAATCTTGGCCCTTCCTGATTTCACAAAGACCTTTGTCCTAGAATGTGATGCTTCAGGGAAAGGAATTGGCGCTGTCCTTATGCAAGAGGTTCGACCCTTGGCCTTTACCAACAAACAACTGTTTGAACGAAATTTGGGCAAATCAATCTATGAAAAGGAAATGTTGGCTATTCTACATGCCATTGATCTGCGACGCCCTTATCTATTGGGGCAACACTTCCAAATTAAAACAAATCATCAAAGACTCAAGTATTTTATGCAACAACGCATTTCCTCCCTAGAGCAACAAAAATGGGTGACTAAGCTCTTTGGATATGATTATGAGATCATTTACAAGAAAGGCAAAGACAATGTGGTTGCAGATGCACTTTCTCAAAAATATGAAGATGAAGGATCCCTTTTTTCTCTCTCCTTCATTGTACCGGATTGGCTCCAAGACGTTCGCCAGGAATGGCTACACGATCCCAAAAGTTTGCATCTAATACAACAATTGCAGTCCCATTCTCTAGTTTCCCCAGGGTACTCTTGGCTCCATGATGAGCTTTGATACAAAGGTCGTTTGCATTTAACTAAAAATTCAAAACTTAAATCCACACTACTTTTTGAGTTTCATGCTACACCCATAGCTGGGCACTCCGGGTTTACCAAAACCTATGACAGGGTCAAACGTTCTTTTTTTTGGGATGGTATAAAACAAGACATTCATAATTTTGTAGCTGAATGTGATGTGCGTCAACGCAACAAGGGCGAAACAATCAAATCTCCTGGCACACTACAACCGCTTCCGATTCCACCTGCTATTTGGAGGGACATCTCTATGGATTTTATTACAGGCTTACCTAAATCAGGTAATAAATCAGTCATCGTGGTGGTAGTTGATCGTCTTTCCAAGTATGCTCATTTATGTGCTCTTCAACACCCATTTAAAACATCCATTGTGGCTCAACTTTTCATGGATCAGGTCTTCAAGCTTCATGGCATGCTGCATTTTATTATTTCTGATCGTGACTCAACTTTCACCAGCAATTTTTGGCAAGAACTGTTTAAGCTACAAGGCACCCAATTGCATCTCAACACAACTTATCAACCCCAGACTGATGGTCAAACGGAAGTTGTCAACAAGTGTTTGGAAACATATTTGAGGTGTTTTGCATCGGAAAATCAAAATCAATGGGCTGAATGGTTACCCCTAATTGAATGGTGGTATAACACTTCATACCATACAACTATCCACATGACTCCTTTTGAAGCGGTATATGGACAAAATCCACCTTCAATTATCTCATATTTACCAGGTGTCTCGAAGGTCCAAGCAGTTGACCAAATGATTACAGTTTGAGAGGCTATTCTCTGTACCCTCAAAGATAATTTGGTCATGGCCCAGAATCGCATGAACCAACAAGAAGATCAAGGTTGCTCTGAACGTCAATTTGCAGAACGGGATCAGGTGTTTCTTCGACTGCAACCTTACAAGCAAAATTCCCTCAAGGACGACCATTGTCAGAAGCTGACGCCCAAATTTTATGGTCCTTATACCGTTCTCAAACGTGTGACAGGTGGCCTATTAGTTAGCTTTGCCCAATCATTCTAAGATACATCCTGTTTTTCATGTTTCATGCTTAAAGAAGGTGATTTGGACTAAGTGCCAAACTCAAACCAACCTTCCCGAGTTGGACGAAGAAGGATCCATTTGGCTACAACCACAAGCAGTTTTGGACCAGCGTGAGCGTCGCCTGCATCAACGAACCATCAAGGAAGTGTTAGTCCAGTGGATAGATACAACTCCAGCAGATGCTACTTGGGAACCGGCTACCATTCTGCAACAATTTCCACATCTTAAGCCTTGAGGACAAGGCTGTTTTTAAGGGGGAGGACATGTTAGGGACCTAACCCCTCACGTAGGTAGAACAATATATTCGGATGTAATAAATGTCAATATTAATAAGGCCTTGCAATAAGGTAGAATAATTCGAATGTAAGAAGACCTAACAGAAGCTTCCGCTTCTAGAAGGATCTTCCTCTAGATGGTTCTTTTTATAGACATATTTAATATAAATAGGAGTTGAGGGTATGAGAACCCTAGCTTGGATATTATTGTAATAAATCTCTGCTCAACTGGAGGTTGCCCCCTTGAAGAGGCAAGTGAACATTGCTCTCAGAATCAAAGTGCTCTTTTTGGTGTTATTCTAATATCATTTCAGTGTTATTGTGGTGTTGTTATGGTTATATTGTTGTTTATCTTCCATTTCTAGCATTTTATTTATGTTCTGCATACTTTTTATATCTAGCATATTACAAAAGGTTCCCACACTGCTTATTGAACTCTGTTGTATAGATGGGATACTTAGGGAAGTGCACCCTCCTTTAAAAACATGCCAATGCCTTTGGAAATGCGCCCAAGTTGCTACATGCAAATTTCCTCCCTTCCTCTTCTCCTCAACTCTCTCTCTCACCTATCACAATAAATGAGTCAATTTCACTTGTTTGGCTTCTCTTACCCCCATATCTCCAACCTCATGATCATCACCTCGATCTACGAATGAGATCGATCTAGATCTACAGTCATGATATAATCTAAAGTTCACTTAAAATTTTCTTTTGAACTTTAGCTAAGGCAACACTAATTAATAATTAATTAATGTGCTTTTGAGAAAAAGTCCTTTATAAAAATAAAGTAAGCCTAAGAAAGTTTCTGGATGACTTCTGCATGCTTCGACTCTGAGCCAATGAGGAAGCACTTGTCTGAGCTACCACAATTTAACAACACACATGAAGCAAAGTATGGAGTGTAGCTAGCAGAAGAGATTTTGAGAGACGACTTGCATCATGGCTTCGAAAAAATGTGTATTGTTTATGAAACAATCACTGCTATGGTATGCTTTTTTGTTTACGTAATCATGTATATTATACTATATAAATGTAGATATACTTATTACACTTTATTTCTATGTGTGTAAATGGAACATAAAGAGGCGAAACATAAAAAAAAATCCGATCAAGAAAACATTAGGTTAAAAAACCAAAGTACTATATCACCTACAAGTGATGAAGAAATGAGGCATGCACGCAACTCGAGCGATGACAATAGTTCAAGTGATGAATGATAATCAATATAATTGAATTTTATCGCAAGTTGTATGTTTTGGAATATTTGTCTATGAAAATTTGTTTAATGTACTCGATTATTGTACCAATATGTACCAATAAGTGTAACATTTACATATTGGTTGCATTTTGATTATTGTGGACCTTTATGTTCTCTTTTGTATGACGATGGGTCTCTTATCAATATATAATAAAATGACTGTCTTATTTTATTGCATTGTCAAATGTTGTGTTGTTTATTAACTAATATATGGATGATTTATATTGTTACAAATAACAAAGGTGTTTCGTCCTAAGAGGTCATAGGTTCAAATCCAGAGGGGGGTAGGGTATGTATACCTCTGTAGACTTTAACAGTCAAATCGTTGCGTGGAGGGGGTCCCTTGTCCCATAAACAAAGGGGCCTCATTCACCAATTTGGTGTCTGGCTTGGTCGTGACCTTAAAATTAAATTATTATTATTATTATTATTACAATTCGTTGGATAACGCATTAATGTAATCATTACAATAACAAAAATAAAAAATCAACATTATTATAAAAAATATTTGATTTTGAGATGATTAATTGGAATTTTGTAAAAAAAACAATCAATTGAAATATATACATATCGATGCATTGTATTCTTTTGAACTCACTAAATGGTGCATGCCATAAAATAAACACCGATGCATTTTTATGAGTCATACACATTGGTGCTTATTAATTACATTGAAGCACTAGTGCTAAAAATTGTAAAAAAACATTGTTACTTTAAACGACATAATGTACGATTATATATATCGTTTCAAAATGTTACGGTGCACATGATTACAATACAAATCGATGCTTTAAATATAATATACACATTGATGCTTTACATATAATATATGCACCAATGCTTAGTAATAAAGAATGGCGCCAACATCTCACCTCAAATGTTCGAAATATCAATTCCTTCCAGTGCACATGGTAATATAGGCACCGATGCGTACAAATTATACGAGCACTAAAGTGCCATAAAACAAAAAATAACAACCCAATGCGTAATATTTATACGAGCACCGATGCGGCATATAACAAAAACAAACATAATCAATGCATAATAGTTTTTTTTTCATGGAAAAAAGCATAATTCTATTCATCTAAAGAGAACCAAATTTCATTTTGTAGGTGCCAGAAGCACGCCCCAATCATGGGTAAAGTAAGCAAAAAATAAAAGCCCGAGAGGGCCCATATTCTAGCTAATAGCCACTGAGAAAAGTACAATTACATGAATTAGGGAAAAACCCCATCAAAAATCAGAAAAGAAAAAAAAAACTAGTTAGTCGCACGCCCCCAAAGGACCTCAAAGTGTTAACCAAAACACCGCATGCCTCCAATGTACCTCAAAGTGTTAACCAAAACACTGCACGCCCCGAGTGAGGACCTCAAAGCTCTGACCCAAAACCTCTTCAAAAAAGTGGAAGATCAAGGACAAAAAACCCCTTTCCACAAGCAAAAATCCTAAAGATCCGTCCATGAGGGAAAAAAATCCATCACCCACAGTGGATGGAGGAAAATCTGTAGAATAAACGCCGACTATGAGCAGAAGCGAGTCGACGGACAACAGACGATGCTGAAACTCCCACTGCAACAAACCATTGAACCACCACCGCCGCAACTTAGACAGTAGCCACCAACACCAAGGTATGCGTGAGCACGAAGAGAAAGCAAGGAGGAAAGGGGGCCAGAAGCAGATCTGTGATGAGGTAAATCCTTGGGAGCATAGAAGCACATGCCCAAGGACTGTGGTCTGGGATGCGGCCAGTTAAACCAAAACTGAAAAAAACCTCCTCGCGTACAAATGGCTGCAACATCAATAGACCGACATTCCAAAAATGACAAAACATACTTTGAAAAACCATATATGGAGAAAAAACTTAAGAGAAACCACCTCAAAGAACTATAACGAGGACGACGTGCCCACAACCAAAGCAACACACTGGAGCCAGATCCGCACCAGGGAAATCACGGATGCCCAAAAACACACCGAAAGACAGATCCACACCAGAGGGAGGAAAGGAATTATCGTAGACCATCAAGCCCGGGAGGAAGGGGGAGACGCGAAAATCAGGAAGAGGAGGGCCCACACGGATGCCTGTGTTCGGGGATGTGGCTAGGGAAACCCTAGCCGCAGAGCCCCCTCCACCTAGAACCATTCTATATTTGTCTATATCAGCGCATACTATTTATACGAGCATCGATTCTTTTTAAGTTTATGTACGCATTGGTTACATAAACATGCATCAGTGTGTGTTACCAATACAAGCACCAGAAACAAACCTCCACTTGCCCATTTTGTTTTAGTTACATGATACATCCGTTAAAACCTCTGATATGAACAACAAAGGTTGTAGGGAAGGTTTTTTTGAAAATTTTGCCTAATCTTGTAACACTAAAAACCTTTTCTACAAGGTGTTCTCCTTGTAGTGAGGGTTTTCCAAGTGTGGTGGAAGAATATAAGGTCTTGGAAAGAGTTTTGGGAGCTTTAAACACCACCTTCTTATCCCTAATCCCAAAGACAGATGCACTAGTCACCTTTGAAGACTTTAGGCCCATTTCCTTATGCAATAATTTTATTGAACAATCTCAAAGATCACCACTAGAAGGTTAAAAAACATATTGTCATAAGTTATTTCTAAGGAGCAGTTTGGGTTCCTTAGTGATAGACAAATCCACGATGCAGTGGGAGTGGCTCAAGAAGCACTACACACTATAAAAACAAAAAAAATGGCAGTCTTTGTCATCAAGTTGGACCTCTTAAAAGCTTATGATAAGGTATCGTGATTATACCTCATATTTATGTTGATCCATGTAGGGTTTAGTTTACCTATTGTAAACTGGATAAAAGGATGTCTCAATGTTGTATCTTTCTCATTGCTCATAAATGAATATGTGTCTCCCTATTTTACATCATCTAGAGGCTTGAGGTAGGGCCACCCACTATCTGCTCTCCTTTTCCTACTTGCGGTTAAGGGATTAAATAGATACATGTCTTCTCTAAGAGAGGTTGGCTCTATAAGAGGTATCAAAATGGGAATGAATACCAATTTTGTAGATGATGTACTAATGTTTGATAATGACTCTCTAGGTGATACCAACATGTACAAAGAAGTGTTGGAAGTTTATATGAAGGAAACGAGAATGGAGGTTAATGTTAAAAAATCCTCTATTTATTTCAGTAGTTTTCCTAGTAGATTAGAAAGGCTATGCAAAACAATTATGCCCTACACATACATTACTTTTAATGAAGGATTAAAGTATTTGGGTTTTACGCTCAAAGCAAATGATTATGGACATCATCAAGACTAGATTTGGTTATATACAAAGGTGGATAAATTTTTTTGTGTCTAGTGTAATAAGTGGCTCTCTTTAGAAGGTAGACTTACCCCCATTCAATTATAGAAGCATTGCCAATGGCACTCCCACGCATTTATTCCAATTGGCATAAAAAAAGATAAAAACAAATGTTTCAACTTTATTTGGAGGAGAAAAAAAGAGAAGAATGTTATGGCTTTGGTAAAATGGAAAAGATTATCCAAGACAAAATACATGGGTGGATGGGATTGAAAAGCATATAAATTTTTGGGAAAAAACTAGTAGCTAAAAGTCTTCAAAGAGTTATAAAGGGAAATGAGTCGTGCCAACATAGATTTAGACAAAATAATATGGACCCATTCACAATAGATGAATGGATAAGAAGCTTGCAAAAGTCCCATCAAAATTATTCAATTTGTTGGAAAGCTATTGTTCTAGCCTTTCCAATGAATTGGGGGGAATATATCCAACAATAAAGATATGGAAATATTAAGCTCAACCAAGAGGAGGACGTCATGTTATGGTAAAACAAATCTAAGGACAATGCATACATAGTAAAGTTGGGATACTCATCCTTATTTATGGTGGTTTTACAATAAATTCTTTCTTGGTGGTGGTCATCTATATGGAAGATGAACGAGCAACTAAAACCAAATGTTTTATTTTGGTTTGCACTCTCCAATAAGGTATTGATGTGGGATACATAGCATAAGTGATCATCACACGGCTCAAGGATTTGTCTTTTATGCAAAGAGGATGAGGAGAATATACATCACATCCTGGTAAAATGTCATTACATATTGGAAGTGTGGTTTGTTGTAAAAAAAATGTTATGTGGTATAGGTCAATGGAGTGGAGACTCTCTTGCTTCAACATTTAAAGTACGGGTAGAAGATGTATTAATCAATGACTATAAAAGCCTTCCAATATTGGTAAGTTGGTTGATACAGAGCCCCAAAGGTTAGCTCAAGTTATCATGAGCCAAATGTGAGATCTCTCTCTCGAAGTTGGGGAGGTCATGAGTTCAACTCTCTCAATCCCCTCAAGGTTAGGCTTAGTAATAAGGGATGACGACTTACCCCATTTACCATCCATGGATCATGTGGAAGTACTTAGAGGGTTTTACGTGAGGTTTTCCTTGGAAAAAATGAAGTTTGTTGATATGGAAAACTAGGGATGAAATAGTATTCAATCATGTAGTGATCTCTCCCATTACGTTTTTTTTTATAAAATAAAGTATTACTATGAAAGTATTAAAGATCCTCCGAGAGTCAAACCTAGGAGACAAATTGACACATTGGAATTTCATAAGTCCATGGCTTGGGGATTCTTTGATGGAGAAACATCAAAGTGTAACCTAGGAATAAGTGGAGCAGGTGGAGCTATATTTATATCACATTCTCACCATTTCTTATTCATTGTTGGATTAGGGGATGGATAACAGGGCTAAGCAATATGCACTTGCTTCCTTACTTGTGTTGACAATATAATATGGTGTAGACAATTCAGATTATGAGGGATTCCAAACTTAATGTGGATTGGAAGAATGACACTGTGCCTTTTCTGAATCTAGACTTTCAGACCCTTATAAAGGTCATTTTTACCATGGAAGGGGAGGATGTTTAATGTCTCATTTAAACACGTCTTTAGAGAACATAACACTTTAGCAAACAAGCTTTCTAAAGAGGAGGTGGATATGTCATATAATTCATTAAAGCTAAAAGAAGTAAAGGATGAGGACCTCATTGTCTTTCCTCTTTCTATATCATATGATTCATTAAAGCTAAAAGAAATAAAGGATGAGGACCTCATTGTCTTTCCTCTTTCTAGTAAATGTTGAATTCTACTTAATTTAAATGATGCAAATCTTATAACCATGATCAAAAGTACTTTCATTCAATTTGGTTAGATGAACATTTTATCCTTTTTAATAATATATAATACATAGAGATGATAAGTTAGATTTTTTGAATTAATAAGTTAGATTTTAATGATATATATAAACATGTGAAATGTAATATCAATTTCCCCATACGATATTTTTTTTTTTCGCTTCAAATATATATAAATGTTTAGTGAATATAGTTTCAAATCATTTTTGAAGTGGAAGAGAACAACTTATCTTAAAAGTCTTAAAAATTTCAAAATTTTAATGAAAAAGGTGAGTGGTCTCTTTCATGTGTTAAAAATAACTTTTCGCAAACATTTTTTTTATTAAGGTTTCTATGCACGTAACCTAACAATGTTTTTTTAATAAACTCATTAATTTATGAGGTCCTACACGAGTTTGAACATCGTAAAAATTTCAAATTTCTTAGAATTGAAATTTTTTCGGATTAAGATATCTTAAGAAGTGTTAATATTTTAAATTTTTTCATCTTAATTTTTTTTTCAAATTTTAAAGCTTCTAAATCTTATAGTCCCATGAATTGAAATAAGTATTGTTAAACATTTGAATCTAAGGATTAAAAGATGTATAGATCATCCTTCCATATATCATATTTAAAACAAAATACAACACAATATAATTGGTTTATAATAATTTGTTTCGTTTTT
>WSFP011426958.1:0-22172 GCA_009831015.1 Picea engelmannii
GATTCGAATGGTGTACCAACTCCTTATCGGAATCAAAGTTGCCATCTTTCTGAAGTCTCTTTATTCCCCCCCACGGGGTTTCATTTGCAACTACCACCCTTAAGGAAAACATTGATATTCTTATTTTCTTTTCTATCCACCAAAGATGGCATCGATTCCTCAACCTCCATTAGGGAAAATTTTGGGGGCTAAATTTTGTCCATGGGCTAATTTTTCATGCTTTCCCTTGATTTTTTTTTTAATTTTTTTTTTTTTTTCTAAAAATGATTCTCCCAAATTCTATAGTCCATAAAATTATTTTACCTTAAAAATCACCAACATTTTATAGAAACTATATAAAATCCTTAGAAATTTTAGCAATTTTACAAAAATATTGACAAACATTTTACAGTTTGAATATTAAGGACTTGTAAGATTCACCAATATTTCTACACTTTAAGATAATTTTCCATCATTAAAATTTTCCTTTGCCTCCACTTTTGGGAATCCATTCATATCCTTCTTTGAAACTATTGTTTGCTAATTTTATTCAATTTGTTCATTTTCATTATCTGACAATTGTTGCTCAAACGTTTTTCATCCTTTCAGTTTTGGTTTATGTCCTTTTTTCCTTTTAAGATAAGCTTGTGCTCAAGTACATGAATCCTACAAATGTCTCACTTGTTTTTTCCAATAGAAAATTCGCTCAAATTATATTATTGAATTTTTTTTTTTTTTTTACATCTTCAAGACAATAACAAATGATCATAGCGGAACTAGTCCATAGACCATGCTAAAAAAAATATTACTACATCCCCAAAAGAAACCAAAAAGTCACCAGTACCAACACACAGGTTGTAAAATGGGAAACAAAACAGGGGTAAAACCCCCAACAAACAACACAAAAGAAACTGAACCAGTAGTCGCACACCCCCAAAGACCTCAAAGTGTTTATCCAACAGCACGCCCCCAAATGACCTCAAATTGTTAAAAAGTACACCGCTCGCCCTCGGAGACCTCAAAGCTTTGGTCCAAAACCTCTTATAGCCAAGGCGGAAGAGGTCAAGAGGGTCTATAAAAAACAAAGAGAGGACAAAAAAACCCATTGCAACAAACCCCGAAAGCCTCCACCAACACTCCAAAGATTAATACCGCCGCACATTTGGAGTAACGACTGTGGTCGATACAGCTTTTGGTAAATGCAGAGAGAAAGTTATGCCCCGAACAAAAGGCAATCACCGCAAGTTCTGAATCTCCACCTTCGAAAAATCCCTCGCTCGCCCACAGGCATTGCAGAGCACCGCCACACCACAGGCCCTCTGGGAACAATCCTCCACCACCACCGTCGGACCCTCGCTCGCCCTGCACCCACCGTGTCGCTCTGTAGAGTATGCTCACTCTGGTAGCTCACGCCCTTGCCCACACTTTCCCAGTCCCTCGCCCTCACCCTCATCTGTGCTCTCCCTGGAAGAGGCCCATGCCCTCACCTATCTCCATGGTAACAGGAATGCCAAATGTCTCACTTGTTGAAATATCCAACAATACAAAATTGTATTTTCATAATATAATCCCTAATTCTATATGAACACTTTCCTTTAAAGTATTAGCTTATCCACTAATTACCCACTAATGTCAATCTGCACACATATATGTGCATATGTAAAAAACCAAGCTAATTTTGATTTATATATGTATTTAAATATCTAGCCAAGATACTATTATATTATATTATATTATATTAGCACATATTGTATAAAACATGCACACGAGCCATTTCAAAACTTATACAATACATTTTGTTATATGTATAGAGTATACTAATCCCCACAACAAATTAACAAATTGTCTAAATGTTTATGTATTTTTAACTACTTTTATCACTTCAATGTTTTGCTAAAAAATTACAATATTACAATGGTTAAATAAACATTATAACAATGATAAAATTGATTTTAACAGAAGAAATTCAATCAAATGTGTGTGTGAACGTGTGTGCATGTGTGCATTTAAAGCAGGAAAGATCCTACAATCCTTAGGGTCACCGTTCCAATGTATTTTGATACAATCTCAAGACATTGATGCGTAATAACATCATTGTGTATGCAAAAAACCTAGTCATCTTAAATAACTCATTGGTGGTCTGTAAGGGGGGGATTTTCACTCTTGATAGATGTCTTTGGATCTTGATCCATTAGCCTATTTCCTTATGTCCAAGTAAGACGAGCTCTTAGCTAATCAAAAACAATTTTAGTCAATCATACTCCATGACCAAAGATGGTTTCAACCTAAATAATATTTACAAGAAAGCCAATATTACATACTATGATCGTTGAAATTACAACACTAATGTTATGTGCTTTTAAATAGCGTTTAACCTCTCCCAATCATTGTTTTTTTGTTTGTCAATGAAATTTACATTCACATTAATATGCAACTTAGCATCCATATTTACAACTAATTAAATTAATTTGGTTTAAAATGCCAAATGTGCAAATTTTAAAGTAACGCCCAACCTAATGTTTCAATGTAATTAGTAAATTATAAAAAATACAACACTATCAATGATATAAAATCAGTGTGTAATGAGAAATTCAAGAGTTGTATGCATCGTGGGAAATGGAAGAGTGGCCTATGGTCATCGTCCTCATGACCATCATTGATGGTTGCACTATTATTCCCTCTCTGGAAGAACCATGCAAAATTAGTCCTTCTTATCCTCTTACTATCATAGTCATCATCCTCACAGTCATATTGATTGTTGTACTAATATTCCCTATGTGTAGGCTGTACCGATCACATGATATTGGTTGTGTCATAGAAACGCCATGAACAAATATTAAAATAATCGACAAGTTATAAAGTATATATATATATATATATATATATGTGTGTGTGCTAAGAGCTATCACATTCATTGAATCTTAATAGTCTTCATTGAACTGTTTGGAGGTGGGATCCCGCTGGAAGAACAACATTCCTTCCATTTCCGCTGTACTACGATGTATGCATAGCTCTGTAATACGATCAACCTAAGTACTGTCAGTCAATTGAGAAAACGGATTTGACACGGTGCTATCATGGTATGTGTAGCAACCTCTCCAAGCTTTTCAAGGTCCCCTAATGGCGGACTGGCCCAGTTGCAGGTCCACAAATGGCGGATATGCCCAGTCAGATGGGTCTTAGCGAACTCGGGATAGATTTAGCTTGGAGACTGTCATCTTTGGCAGAGGATTTAGTTAGGGGTGTCAAGAAACATCTGTGTTTTACTGGAGTTTACTGCTTGGTTTATAGTCTCTCTTTGGCGGTCTGGCAGAGTTAGTCAGGTTGTAAGCGGGCTCGAGAATGATTTGAATGGTGGCAGCTAATTTCAGCAGAGCCTTTAGACACTGGGCCAGGTAGCTTAATGTCTTCCTTGGGGTGAGAGATGCTACTTTGGGAGGTGAGCTGGGGCCTCTCGCTGTATGAGGCGTTTATTGTTTAGTTATATACGTTTATTGAGCTGTTAGGTGAGTATTAAAGGACTCGGACCTGGGAGGGTCACGCTTAAGCAACTGGACTAAGGACAAGAACATTTATTCCTCATTAGAGCTACATTAATATTTTAGTGATTGCTTGCTATGTGGTGGGTTTAGACTTTTCCGGTGATGGATGCTGAAGTCACTGCACTTATGAGTGCAGATGAAGAAGCACTTTGGAATAGTGCTGGACTTTTTAACTCGGTCGATGAGTACATTGCCTCCCACACTGTCAAGGGGTCTTTTCACTCTACGCGGGATCCGAGCTCTTCACATTTTTTACCAAAAGCTCCAGAGTATGGTGTTGTAGCACCCGAACTAGTTTCTTTTGCAAAGTCTCCACAGAATGCTTGTGACCATACTTCAGTGAAGAAGAAGAGACTTTTACAGCATTTTGATGAACATTACAAGGAGGAGGGAGGTCCCGAACGCTTTAATAGGAGAAGAGACTCGGGATGAATGAAGTCGTGGAAGGAAAACAAGGTAAAGAGGAGATTTGTGTTGGGCTCAAATATCGGGCTGGAGGATGCGTGCACCATGGCTCTGTGTATGCTTGTCGGGAGATTATCCTACCGAAAGCTCAGTCATACTTCCCTTATTGACTGGGTTGCAACGAACTGGGAACCTATTTTAGGTTACAGTTCAGAGGTTTTTTTCCTTTCCCATGGTTGGTTTGGGTTTCGTTGTAGGAACTCGGAAGATTCCTCACAACCGCTGGAAAAACTTTGGGTGGTGGACAGTGATTAATGTTAAAGAGGTGGCGAGTTAATTTTGATCCTACACGGGAGTACTTTCAACTTTGACACGTGGGTGTTACTCCTTGGTTTACCCCTACAATTATAGAACAAAAGAGCACTAGAGGAGGTGGCGAATAGTTTAGGCAGGTTCATAGCGGTGGATGAAGTAGCTTTGAAAGCTCAGGATAAGCGCATTTGTAAAGTGCTGGTGGAGATTGATATTCATGCAGGGCTTTCGGAGACCATCGAGCTGGAGTGGTAGGGTCTTCTGAGGTGTCAGAGGATTGATTTTATGGGTAGCCCTTTCCGTTGTTCTCGGTGCCGACAAACTGGACACCTTTGTAGAGACTGCATAGGGTGTTTTGTTGAAGAAGAGTCTTTTGAATCCTCGTTGCTCCGTAGACCCACTACCGAAGACCCTCCAGAGGTAGCTTCAGGTGACTGGGATGGTTTCAACTCGGACGCTGACCTTTCTAGCAGTGGAGGGCAATATAGTAGCTTTATGGGTAAGTTGAGAACACTTTGTCCCTCTCTATTTTTTTCATTATCCACATGGGAACGAGATTCTTTGGATAAGACGGTTTGGGTTGGTGTGGGTCGTAAACAGGTCTTTGAGCCTTTAGAGTTTAGACTCACCGAATATGGACTCTCTCCCACCCATTTTTCCTCCTTTATCTCCTCAGGTAAGTAGCAGGCCCCTTTCTCCTAGGGACGAACAGACTGGAAGCCCTGAGCCTGATAGTTTGTTACTGCGACAATTAGTTAGTCCTGCTATTAAGCAATTAAAGACTCTCTCCTTGCCTAAGTCTACGAAAATTTTGGAGGGCTTTGATAGTCGGGAGTTACCTGATGGTGCTAGTTTTTCAAGGAACTTTCCCTTTGAGGACCTGCAACCTTGTATAGAACAAACTTTTCGAGTGGGGGTTGATATCAACGTTGCTCGGGTTTTCGGGGGATGGAGTTAGGAGAAAGTTTTGTAGGTGTTGTCTTGGATTCGTTAGTAGCAACCTTGAAGGAGCTTCCCGAACCACTGCCTCTTCCTATTTTTCTAGGTAACACCGTTGTTTCAAATGCGTTCATCGAAGGTCCCCAGAACAAAGATGTTTTTGTGACCCGAGAGGGACCGAGAGCCTCATTTGGTAAGGGTTTTGCCTGGTCCAGAGGGTTGGAGTGTGAGATTTCACCGATAAAGAGTAGAAGTGCTCGGAAGAGAGCTGAGATTGTTTCTTTGGATTTAGATTGTGTATCTACCTTAGTTACTGATTTTGGGGCACTTAGAGGCATCAAAGCCCTAGCATGCACAAAATCATGATACTGTTGCCCTTAAATATCAGGGGAGTGGGGGGATCCCTGAAATTGGCCTCTTTGAGTAGACTTCTCAAAAATACTCTCCCAAACATTATTTTTTTGCAAGAGACTCTGGTTGATGAAGCCAGGGCTAGAACTTTCTTGACTTCCTTAAGACCTGATTGGTACATGAGAACAGTGATTTCAGTGGGCAAATCAGGGAGTTTGTTGGTGGCTTGGGACCCTATCAAATTTGATCTCATTCCTTATGTTTGTTGTGGTGGTTTACTCTTAACAGGTTCCAGTTTTGAGTTGAAGGAGTAGGTTTCTTTTTTAAATGTTTATGGACCTTGCAGTGACAAGAAACTTTATAGGAAAAGGTAGATGATAGCGGTATTCTTTCCCTTAAAAATCTCATTGTGGCTGGTGATTTTAATTTCACCTTGAATGAAGGAGAAATTTGGGGGGATGCAACACAGCCCGATCCGTTGGCTCTGTATCTAAAATATTTTTTCTGGGAAGGAGGCCATGTGGATATTCTACATGATGTGCTTGTGCCAACATGGCGAAATGGAAGAATGGGCCTAGATAGCATATTGAAAAGATTGGACATGGATTTTGTTGATTCTGATTTGTTGATAATTGTTGGAAGGTATCGTTCTTGGGTGGCCTATCCCTATATCTCTGATCACGCTCCGATTATGTTATAACTTGTTGGTAGCAGTCAGCATAAAAAATATGCTTTCAAGCTAAACTCGAGGTGGTTATGTGACGCTGATTTTACCCAGATTATCAAAAGTTTGGAAGGATCCAAAATTCTTACAAGAACCATGTCGTCAACGGAGATTGGTTTGGAAGCTGACGTGCTGAAGTGTTTAAAGACTGATATAAAATCTTGGGTGGTCCGAAATAGATCCCAGACTACAAGGAGATTAGAGCAACTGGAATTTGATTTGCAGAAGTTTTATCATATTTCAATAACATACTTAAACAATCAGGAGTTGGTTGGCCAAGTAAAAGCGCTTGAAATTGAGAGATTCAAAATCCTAAAAGCCGAAGAGGATATGTGGAGAGAACGAAGCCAGGCTACCTGGCTGAAGAGCGGTGACCAGAACACCAAGTTCTTCCATCACTTTGCTAGTGATAGGAAAAATCGAAAACATATATGGGAGATCCAGGATGAGACAAGCCAGGAAGTTTCAGGTCAAGAAGATTTAAAATCAGAGGCTGTAAAATTTTTCAAAATCATTGGGTCGGATTCGGGCATCCTCCGAGAAGATCAGACTTTGTTGGCTAGTCAGTTTCATCTTATGGTTACAGAGGAAGACTCGATCCTTTTAGAAAGAAGTTGCACAAAAGAGGAACCGTTGAACATACTTAAGGCTTTTGCAAAGGATAAAATTCTAGGCCCTAATGGCTGGACTGTTGAATTTTTCCTCCACTATTTTGATCTGATTGGGGAAGATTTACTTGGTATGGTCGAGGAATATAGGAGGAAAGGAGAGGTAATTAAAGCTTTAAATTCTACCTTTCTAGTATTAATCCCTAAAGTAAATAAACTGTTAACATTTGGAGACTTTCGACCCATCTCACTGTGTAACCTTTGTTATAAAATTATTGCAAAGATTCTGGCAAATAGGCTACGGCCTATTCTTTCTCGTTACCTGTTGGAAGAAAAACCAGGCTTTCTACAGGGGAGACAAATTATGGATGCAGTCGACACGACACAAGAATGCTTACATAGTATAAAAAAGAAGAATTTAAAAGCACTAATCTTAAATCTTGATCTAAAAAAGGCGTACGATTACATCAATTGGGACTTCTTAAGATTGATCTTGATTCAAGCAAGTTTTGGTTTGCTGGTAACAAACTAGATTATGAGTTGTGTTACTTCTGTAACTTTGGCATCTTTGGTCAATGGGGAGCCATAAAAAAAATTTCACCGAGGCAAAGGGCGCAGGCAAGGATGTCCACTTTCACCACTGTTATTCATCCTTGTAATGGAAGGTCTTAGTATTCTTATAAAGAAGGGTAAGGTGATAGGGATTTTGACAGGTGTGAAAGTAGCTAGAATTGTCAAAATTCTACATATTTTCTTTGTTGACGATGTGTTGATAATGACTAGGGATAATCTCCAGGAATGGAAGGAGATTGCGGGAATTCTGGCGACCTTTGTTAGTGCTTCTAGTCTAGAGATAAATATTGCAAAGTCTTCTTTTCATTATGTAGGCATTGAGGAAAACAGTCTGGCACCCTTTAGAGATATATTTTTGTATAACTTCATTACTCTTGATGCCGGTTTCAGGTATTTGGGTTACTTTATGAAGTCTTCTTTCTACAAATCGGAAGACTGGTGTTGGCTCATTCAAAAGTTCGAATGAAGGATAGATCATTGGTGCAACCGTTGGCTTACTCTTGGAGGACGTTTTTTCCTTATAAAGGCAATTTTAGAATGCCAATAGGTCTTTTGGATGACCCTGGCAGCTGTGTCGAACTCGGTTTTAGTTAATATCGAGCAACTCATTTTCTCCTTCTTGTGGTCAGGATGCAATGAAAGGAAACATATGCACCTCTGTAGATGAGAGGCGATTGCAAAGCCAAAGAAGGTGGGGGATGGGGCCTGAGAAACCTTTTCCTTTTTAACAAAGCATTGGCGACGAATACTCTGTGGAGAGTGATGATGAAGGTAGGCATCTGGAATAATTTTATCAAGGATAAGTATTTTCCATATGTCTCAGTGGAAACTTGGTTCAGATCGGTTTCTAGATCACAGGTGTCGATGTCTCCAACTTGGAAAAATATCCTTAAAGTGCTCCCGATTATTGAAAATTGTTTATGCTAGAGGCCGGGTAATGGACTGGCGATCCAGGTAGTCAGAGATTGTATTCTGGGCCTGGGAAGGCAGTCCATCTTATCGTCTGATCTTATTTATGCCTTAAAGCAACATGGCATCACCTTTTTGTTTCAGGCACATAATACATTGAGGTCGGATCATCATAACTCCTACTGGAAAGATGGTTCCATTCTAGGCCTCTCGGGTGACTTAGCTAAGGAATGGGATGATTATCGAAGTGTCCTCTCAGGGGTTGGTATTCAGTTACTGGACATAGAGGATGAACTCATGTGGGCGAGTGGCGATAAGTTGAGGATCCTCTTAGTAAAAAATATATACAAGGCCTTTGCGGAGATCTGCTGGCATCATACTATAAAAGGATGGAGGTATAAATTATGGAAATGGAACGTTGCTCTGAAAATCAAACTCTTCTTCTGGCTCATTCTAGAAAACAAAATTCTTACTTGGGAAAACCCTGTTTCAAAGGGATGGGAAGGCCCAAGATTTTGTATCCTTTCTGCTAGAGGACCTGAGACTGTTAATCACTTGTTCATCCATTGATGGTTTATCGGTTGAAGGTTGTTTTGATAATTGGTCTTCTCAAAACCTGATTTTGTCTGAGCTTCCAACCATTATTTGTTGGCATATTTGGTTGGAGCATAACAAGGCGTTGTTTGATTTTGGGACATTTTCCATTAATTCTGTGGTTTTTAAGTCTTTAGGATCTATAAATTCATGTATCTCTTCCTGGAAAGGACTTAAAAATTGCAGGATCCTTGGTCCTCCTCTGTTGCATATTCCGGTGGGATGATTTGATGGAGCGACCCATGTATATGGATTGCAAAGTGGAGCTGGGGGTATCATCGGGATTAGTGAGTTGACAGTTTATAAGTGGACCTTCAACACTGGTCCTGGTACAAACAACATAGCTGAGCTACTTGGTGTCTGGGTCACACTTTTTCTGGCCTCAAGGTTACACATTAAAGATTTGCAGATAATTGGAGACTCAAAAATCATAATTGATTGGTGCAATGGCAGGGGGAGACTACAGATCTTGGCGCTTGACGGATGGAAGAAAAAGATTAGAGACTTGAGCAATCACTTTGGAGTGATCACCTTTATCCATGCCTACATAGAATTCAACTTGGAGGCTGATGATTTATCGAAGAAAGCTCTCAAGGATCAACATCAATGGGGTACTATTTACTACACTCATTGGGAAGAGAACAACAAAGGGCCTACTAGAAGCATTAGAGTTTTCTAGTCTATGCTTGAGTAGCTTTTCCATGTATTAAGAGTATGCCCATTAGTAAAGTGGTTAAGACTAGATTTTTTGTTGTAAGGGAACTTTTGGTAAAATCCTCAACCGGTATGACAGTTGGTTCACAGGAGATAACTTTGTAAAAGCAGTTAAAATATTTTCTTTCTTTTTCTCTGATCATTGCATGATCTGATACGATAAGAGGATAAGAAGATGTAATCCAATTATATTTCTAATATAATGAGCAATTTTCTTTTTGGAAAAAGCGATAACATTCATATATCAAAGGGAAGTAAAGGCTTGTGGCAAGATTGCTACAATGTTTGAGGTAAGTCTAGAGAGATGGTAAATTGGATATATATATAAAAAAATATTTATCTCAATTGGATTCGAAATGATCAAAATGAAAGTGGAAGTTTTCAACTTGAGAGGAGGGTCAAATAGATTTAACCATATCAAAAGGGATTGTTTTAGGAGTATCCCTTGCCTTGTATTGGAGGTATTTTGCATTCGCTTAGTTTTGGTTTTATTTTGTGGTTACAATTAAAAGAAAAAATAAATATGTGATGTAATGAAATATTTATTGTTTTTATTGAACTTTTGTCAATCATTAGAATATGAAGTACTGTATTTGGAATTTGAATAGTTAGGGTAGTTGCAAGGTAAAAAATCAAAGAGCATAAGCATAAATATGAAGTTTGTGAATGAATGAGCAAAGGGTCTTTGGCTCTTGTTTAATTTAGTTTGTGTAGTGTGGATGGTTGTAGATTTCAAATCCTTGTAATAAATACTCGAGAGCTTATCCAATATATTTAATAAATAGTGTAGATATGTTTTTGTGGTGTTTATGCTTGTTTTCAATTGAATTACATAACTGCATAGTTATCTTCATTGAGTGGTTTATTATTTTGGTGCATTTATGCTTGTTTTCAATTGGATTAAATAGATTGTGGTGACTGTTTGTTTAATACTGAAATTGAATTTGTCGACAACAATTGTGGATAAATTATGTTGTGTGTATGATATTATAGGGGATTAGGGCCTCACTACATCAAGTGGTATCAAAGCAAATATAGTCCTCAAGGATTCAAACATTTCTAGAGAAAAATAGTAGAGTTGGGTAGTATTACTACCATGAGAAGAGGGAGAATTATGTGAGAAAATAGTTACAATGAAAGAAAAGTGTAGATGACTTTGACAAGGGTGTCATGCTAAGTAGTATTATCTGAATGAGTGATTGAAACATTCTTCTAGTGGTAGGATTGGGTAGACGTTGTAAGATGAGATACAATTCTAATCTTGAAGAGCACTGGGTAGAGTTCTCGGAGGATGATGACATGGGAAAAACCCACTCTAACAGAGTTCAACACAAAGAAAAGTGTGAAATAAGAATCTTTAACTAAGTTTTATCGAACAAAGAAGTTTATATATCTTTTACAAGAGGAAACTACCTCAACAAACTGAGTAGATAAAGACTCTTTATATCCAACAAAATAGGATATATGCACCAAAACAAGGAATAGGTTAAGGAAAGATCCCAGCCTTGCCCATGAATATCTCAATTAGTCAGTATGACTAGGAAACCAAAATGATTCAACAAATGAATAATCAATAATAATCTCCTAATTATAATGATTGGAGATGATAATGCATATGCAAATCATAGGGATTAGAATCCCTATCATTCCTCTGAACCTAAGAAGCATTGGCCTCCAATTCTATCAGGCGAGATAGAAAAAATGTTGGTGTTGTAGTCGATGTTGTTGACGTTGACAAGGAAGAAAGTGATATATGTCTGATGAAACCAATGAGTCAGAGACATGGAATCAAAATCCATATAGGATAATAATAATGCTCAAAACCAACTGAAATTCTCCCAACAAATAAGTTTTTGAAAAGGATGTAATTCCATATACATCAGCGTGATCCAAGTGAGAAAGTTGTTTAACTAAAATAGAGCTATCACAAGTGTCCAAAACTAGATACTTCAACAAAAACCTAGCATGGATAATTTTAGTCCCTACGTAATTGCCAAAATAATACATGTAAACTCCCAGAGTCATGGATCCCAAAGCAAGTTTGTAAATAAAATGCACAAGGAGTGGGAAAAATAACTACTCAAAGTAGTGTTACAAAGAAGCCCAAAATGTTGGTGGATGATGCCAAATATGTACATTTTCGACTATGTAAAATGAATTGTGGGTTCTCAAAAGCTAATGTGAAGACTCCTTTCATGAGTTGTAAGATTGTGATTTGAAACAATGATGTGGGAAAAACTCACTCAAGCATATTTCAATGCAAAGAAAAGTGTGAAATAAGAATATCTGATTAATTTTTATTGCACAAAGAAGAAGCTTATATAGCTTTTACAAGAGGAAATTACCTCAACAAACTTAAGAGAGAAAGACTTTCGAGATCCAATAAAAATAGGATCTATGCACCCAAAAAAGGAATAGGTTGAGGAAAGATCTCAACCATGCCCATGAAGATCTCAACTAGTCCACATGACGAGGAAACCAAAAGGATTCGACAAATGAATCCTCAATAATAATATCCTAATTATAATGATTGGATATGACAATACATATGCAAATCATAGGGATTAAAATATCTATCAGATGAGGTGTTGAAGAACCTGCAAAAGGACATTGCAAATATGGTGTAATGGATGTTCTAGTAGAAGAGAGAAATACCTTTCAAGTAAGAGGATTTGATGATGAGTTGAAGAACACAAAAAGGTAGGAAGGGCGATTTATGTGGTGAGAGGGAGAACCATAAAAGATAATGTTGGTTCAAACATAGTGCTAGATGTTGCAAAGTATTTGCAACAAATGGTGAGGAGGACAGATGCCTTCAAATTGGCCCAATAAATGGGAAGGATCATAGCCAAAGTTATCTAGAAGAGTGATGAAGAGGAGATTGTGCAAGAACACCAAATGAACATGGAGATGCCAAATTTTTATGGAAGTTTAGACACAAAAGGATTGATGAAGTAGATTGAATAGATGCACTAGTATTTTGAATGCAATGAGGTTAAACAAGAATGCTAGAGGGTGAAAATTTCCTATGGAATATTGAGGAGCCATTCATATGTTTGGTTGCAACAATTGAAAGGGACAAAAAATGGAGAGGTAGAGATAAGATCCAAAATTGGGAGACTATGGTCACCAAGTTGAGAGGTAACTTTTTAAATTATGATTATACTTTGAATATGCATAGAATGTTTGAGAAGTTAAAGAGGAATGATATATGTGTAGAAGAATATTTTGAATAATTTTTTTTGTGGCCATGAGAGTTGGTTTTGTACAAGATAGCGAGGAAAAGGTCATGCAGTTTGAGGATGGATTGAAGTTGTCCATTAGAAAGAAGTTAATTGTGAAGAAGACATGGTCATTAAAAGAGGCTTATTATTTTTCCTTGAGCATTGAGAAGGTGTAGATGTAGAGAAAGCACAAGAGGAGAAAGAAAAATAAATTCTCCTAAATGTGGTTGTAGAGAGTGTTGATTGTCAAATTGGGATGCGAGGAAACTAATGAGGAAAGTGTGTGTGGAAATAATGTTCTTGATAGCACGCCAAAGGAGAGCGTAGAAGATGGACTTGCAATAGAAGTATGTAGAGAAAATATTGAGGCAAACACATGTGTGCAACAAATTCAAGAAACAATAAAGAGTAGCAATATACCTAAGAGAGTGCATGTGGAGACGAAATATGTTGTAGTAGTGGGTGATGTTGCAAAAATAATAACTATTGAAGAGATGAGTGGTTTTGCAACAACAAAGTTGCAAGGGAGATATGTTGTAGTAGTGAGTGGTGTTGTAACAAAAAATTATGTTGTAGAAGTGAGTGGTCTTGCAACAATGGAGTTGCAAGGAGATAATGTTACCATAGTGTTGGCACAGGGGAAAACCTAGGGTTCAACGCTACAACAACGCACCAAAAAAACCCTAACTACCGACCCTTTCGGCAACACCTGCGAAGAAGATGAAGTCTCACCCGAGGTAGAGGCAAGGGTGGTTGTAGGACTCAGATGTCTGCAACCTTAGCTGGGACACAGATCTGTGATTATAACACTTAACAGAGCACTAAAAAATTAACATTCATCAATATTCAGTCTCAGTTACAACACAGTTAAACCCTAATTACAGAGCATCACAGTATTCATTCAGATCTAGCATCTAGCAGCACTTAGCACGACGAAACAGATAAGATATAGCATATTCAAGAACTAAGAACATGTATATAAGTCATATCTAACATCCATCCATAATATTAAGAACTAAGCATCAACATATCATTCATATATATTAAATCACAAAGCACATTGACATATAAACACATCAACACATCGCACAAAGTAGAGCAACACAACATGTATGTGCTTCACCCCCACCCTAGGGCTATTCCCACCAACTCTTCTCTTCTTTATTATCTTTGGTCAAGCTTCATACAAGCACATATCATCCAAGTTCTACTCCGTAGAATACAGGAGATCTGCGCACACTCCACCAGATCCTCCTTCTTCTCGCTAGGGTATAGCACAAAGCCTTCTCACAGTCTCTTACAATGACTTGCACTTAGCTTTGCAAGTCTCACATAGTATGCACCAAATCACTTACAAATCTTGATCACACAGATCCAACCCTAGAATTTAGCCATTCGTATCTCTATATGATCACTACATCGCCTATCATCTATTTATACATACAAAATAGGCCTAAGCATGGGTAAATGCATTGGTCGACATTCCCATACCCGTTACATAATCCCAAATACCAAAAAGGGCCCTAAAAGGGGCCGATATCCCATGATCTCTGCTTCATCTTTCGCTCCACCTTCGACAGCCTATCGAAGTCCCAAAAATAGGTCAAACATGACCAAGAATCCTCAAAACTTGGTCAAGGGCCAACATGCCCCCAACACTCACCTGTGACTCGTCCCGAGTCACTCTGATCTGACTAGTTATGCTTCAAAAGCATTGAGCTTGGCTCGAGCTGCTTCGACTTGTTGTTGTGCCACAACCTCCTATTCAACGAACTCTTGTATGATTGCTTCATTGACAGGTCCCTCTAGGCGTTGTTCAGCTGCAGTGATGACTTGCTCCAGTTCTGCTTCTCGACCTTCGATCTCTGTGAACAGTTGGTAAGCCTTATCTTGTACAGGTTGGAGCCTCTGAGTAACTTCCTTGAATTTTCTCTGGATAGTGTGGACCTGCTGCTGGGAAGTGCGCTGCTTCTGGGATCACTCCATTATTTCCATAGCTAACAGGGGCTTCAACTACACCTGTATCATTTCTGCTTCATACTATGCCTCTTGGAGCTGCAACTCTAGTGCCTTCAGTTCTGTATTCTCAGTGAGTTTCTCATAGGTCTGGGCTCTACGATCAATGAGTCGCTTACATTCCATGGCAAGGGCCTTTAGTCTCTCAAACCTTTTCTTCGAGCAATTGCTTCTCTTTGGTCCCTCACATACTGCGGGGTGCTGGGAACTGTGCGGAGCTCTAAGTCTATGATTCATTTCTGTAGCTACTGGATAGCTTCTGCGATTTGCTCTACTTGATGCGTAACTCAGTCTTCTACTTGTATCTCTAAGCCTGTCACAAAGAGGAGGGCTATGTTGACTACTTCTTTTACTTCAAGTTGCTCTGCGGGCAATTTTTTTTTTTCTTGTTGCATATGTGCTTTCTCTTCTTCAAACTTTTCCTGGAGAGAAACCTTCTCCCGGTTTGAAACTCTGCGTTGTTCTATGAGTACACCTTGCACTTTATTTAAGGCCTGGGTGGCTTGTTTTGTTTCTTCTTGAGCGCGTCGAAGGCGAGCTTCAATCGCATCGGCTAGTCGGTGGAGTTGGGTTGGCTCAGCTCCCAACTCTGGTTCTCTTGATGGAAGGGGCGCAGTGGACACCGCGTGGATGGACTGAAGGGCCTGCTGTACCCCTCGGAGTTCGACCTCAATTATATCGTACATTTCCTCCTTCTTAGCTTCCTGTTTCTCCATGATTTCCATCGAAGCGTCGTTGAGAGATGCGATGATTAAGTCAAAATCATCGACAGTAACCACAGTCTTCATCTTGGTCACGGTGGATTTCGATTTCTTTCAGGAAGAAGGTTTCAAGGGAGAAACCTTCATCTTCTTCAGGGGATCGACCTTGTCTCTAGGTGGTGTTACTTCGCCTAGATTCTATTCAGTTCCTTTTCCATTTAGTTCTTCTACTTCGTCATCACCCCCTCGGTCAGGTGATACTGAAGCAGTCTTTCCTGAGGCATTGCTTAAATATTGTACCTCTTCAGTCTTCTTCATTATGTTGGGTCTGGGTGTATCTCGTTCTTTATGTGTGGTCCCTGGGCTATCAGGGTCAGACATATCTGCAGGGTTTGCAATAATAAGGAGGTCTATAGACCAGTCCTTAGTGATCTCCTCCAGGTTTTCTTTCGTGAGCTTGTAGTACGACTGAAGATGTTCCTTATGTTCATCGGCTCGCGCTATTATGTAGATGAAGTGCCAATCTGCACAAAACTTCATCAGGGGCCAGAACCTCTGTAGGGTGTTCGAAGTCATGCAAGTTTCAGCTTCGATGGATCTCTTCAACTGAAGGTAATATGTATGAAAAACAATGTTCGACTGCCACTATTTGTTCATACCACTCGAGTACCAAAGGGTAGTGAACTTCGCAACAAGCAACTCGAATGGTTCAATATCCGGGAAGGTCGCACCTTTGGGCATCTCCCAGGAAACAAAGGCGATGAGGATCAAGAGCCATCTAAAGTGAAACTCGTAGCCCTGATCCTGTTCTTCACGGAAGTCTAGTTCCAGCTGGTTAACTAGGTACTTTGCCCAGTTCATCTGGAGGAATTCCACGCACTTCCCTGCAAGGTCAACAACAAAGCTTGTGACCTGCGTAGGTCTATTCTTCCTTACTAACTTTCTAGCTATTAGTTGGCAGGCTAGGCGCACTGCACCATTCTGGATGGAGGCTACCTTGTAGCCTCGCGTTCCCTTTTCAAACTCGTCGTATGTATCCTTGATCTTTTGTGCTAGCGTGCGATCTATGGCTTTTCCTGGATATAAATTTTACGGGTTGGGTCCTTGCATACTTAATCCTGTGATCCTATGGATCAACGTCGGATCGACTAAAATACAGAAGTCTAACCATAAGTAACCGCCATGGTAACATGAAAGTAATAGCTTGACACAGGCGTTCACTTCCTGGTGCTTTCTGAAGTGTGGGATCTTCATTACATTTAACAGGATGGACTGCATGAGGTTCATCTTCCACGGTTGGGGGATTATTGTTGAGTTCTTCCCCTTCGTCTTGGTCAAGTATTTATATAGGGCGAGCATATTGTAGTTCTTGCGATCCTCGAGGTTGAAGTCACTGAACTTCAGCGTTGTGATCTTTTCCTTCTGTGCGCAAACTGCGCATATTCCCTTCAGGAGGTACGCAGTAATCATGGAGTACTCGAAATCTCTTGGCACACTATCTCGACTCACTGCGCCGTCCAGACGCGGGATGTAATCGGGCAATATGGACAGGATCAACTTCGTATTGGCTAGGTCATCTTTGTGTTTGGTTCTCTTTTTTGCTGATGGTCGAGATGATCCGGCTCCATGAGCAGTCGGCGGAGAGGCTTTCACTCCTCTCGTCGATGATGCTTGAATACTTGCAGACATTTCTCTTTCATACATTACTCTTTCAGTCATTAAGTCAATGAGAACTTCTTCGACAATTTTCTCTGCAGCGCTAAGCTCGTACGACATGCACGCTAGTGGTTGAATATCTCAGGCTCGAAGGGTAACTGCTCAATGCAATAGGATGGATGGTGATCTCACGATGATCACTATGAAAAATCAATTTTTCTGTAGGCTCATATTCACGGTTAGCAAAAGTGTTCTCGTTGCGTGGTGCAATATGATAAATAGATAACTTGGCAACGAATCTCTTGCAATTGATGAAAATCCTTCATTAACTCAGTTCTGTCTGTTATGGTGCAGTCCCAACGGTCTGGTGGAGAACTTTCTGATCATAAATCTCTTTCCACCCGTTCGTTCCGTCGGTCGAATGGTTATACTGTCTCCAACAGTTATATTGCTTCGCCATGGAGAAGTGCCATGTGACGTTGTTCTGATATCCCGACGGAGTTCCAATTTTGAAAATTTTCCTTCTGTGAAGTTCCCTCTGGAACCTTCTGTAACTTTTCGATCTTAGCTTTCTTCTTACTGAGTTTTCTAGCGTTCTTTCTAGGGATCTTCATCTCAGAATTCCTTTTTCTATTATGATTATTATCTTCATTCAGCAGAGTAACTTCGCGCTGTTGATTTTCTTTCCTAGAAATCAGGAGTAATACTTCATCTGTATCTGGAATAAGTACTTCAGTCTTCTGCGAATCTTCTTTTGTTCTTCCCACTTCGACATCCAAGTCTTTGGTTTTAAATAACTTTGCTCGGTTCTCCTGTTCTTCAATCAAGTGTGTGATCCTCCTAGTCATGAAATCTTTCAACTCTTGCTTCTTCTTCTCTAAGATTTCTTCTTCTTTCCTTCTGGCCTGATCTCCTTCAATCCAAGGTTTTCCTAGTAACATAGCAAATGGAGCGTTGTTCTCAATAAATTTAACAACTTCAAATTATTCCTCTATCGAAGTTCCATTGGCACTCATAGATATCTGGGTAAGTCTTCCACATAGGTTTATCAACTTTCCTTTGAATAATCATATTCCTCCCAATGAAGGAATCATATCAGGCTTTCCTAGAATTTCCCAAGTTCTTTCTTTCATGATATTCACCTTTGTTTCCTCATCCAGAACACTGTCAATGTTGAAGTCTCCTATTCTTACTTCAATGCATTCTTTTTCTTTGAAGATCTCTGATAAGCTGATATGTCGGTGGTCATTCAGGATTTCTTTCATCTGTAGCAATATTTTTTCTGATTCTTTCTGGGGTTCTGCCATAATCTTAGTTGCTTGACCTTTATCATGGTCTTCTTGTCTCATATTCATCCTTTCAACCTTAGCAATCATTCTAGGGCAATCCAAAACTTCATGGTCCATAGATTTGCAACAAAGGAAACTCGATCTTCTACCAAGGAATTCCTTAGCCAAATGTCCCGATCTTCTGCAACTGTAACAAAGGGTTGATCATCTCTTTCTCTTAAATGATCCCCAACCTTTCATGTATTGTGCACTAGGATCATGGTAGCTAACCTGCAAAAAATTCTTTCTAGGATCCAACATCCATTTTTTAGTCCAAACATTCTCTCTATGCACAGGTATATCATATCTTTCACTATTCTTATCAGATCTACTCATATCGGATCTTCTTTCATCTATCAGTGCCCTAGTTTTTAAGCTAGGAAAAATCTTATTAAACATACCTAGATCCATACTTTAGAAACAAAAATTTCCATTAGTCTTATCTTCAGCAGAGCACAAAGCTTCCAGATCTAAAACTTTTCACTATTCTTACCTTTATCAAAGAACAAAGCTTCAAGATCTTATCTCTTTTCTTCAGATCAAGCTTCGTTTCTTAGCACAGAGCTTCACAGATCGAGTAGAATACTGCGCACTAGAGAGACAAATCTACGCATAGATCTTTCACAATTTCAGGTCGGATCTTCGCACAATGCTTCTTTTTCTTCAATTCCCAACAATCACAGTTTCAGTCCCGGAAACAGAACCATTTGTTGGCACAGGGGCAGACCTAGGGTTCAATGCTACAACAACGCACCAACAAAACCCTAACTACCGGCCCTTTCGGCAACACCTGCGAAGCAGATGAAGTCTCACCTGAGGTAGAGGCAGGGGTGGTTGCAGGACTCAGATGTCTGCAACCTTAGCTGGGACATAGATCTGTGATTCTAACACTTAACAGAGCACTCAAAAGTTAACATTCATCAATATTCGATCTCATTTATAGCGTAGTTAAACCCTAATTACAGAGCATCACAATATTCATTCACATCTAGCATCTAGCAACACTTAGCACGAGGAAACAGATCATATCTAGCAGATTCAAGCACTAAACACATGTATATAAGTCAGATCTAACATCCATCCATAATATTAAGCACTAAGCATCAGCAAATCATTCATCTATATTAAAGCACTAAGTACATTGACATATAAACACATCAACACATCGCACAAAGTAGAGCAACACAGCATGTACGTGGTTCACCCCCACCCCGGGGCTACGTCCACCAACTCTTCTCTTCTTTATTATCTTTGGTCAAGCTTCGTACATGCACATAGCATCCAAGTTATACTTCACATAAGATAGGAGATCTGCACGCACTCTGCCAGATCCTCCTTCTTCTCACTAGGGTATAGCACAAAGCCTTCACACAATCTCTTACAATGACTTGCACTTAGCTCTACAAGTCTCACATAGTATGCACCAAAGAACTTACAACTCCTGATCACACAGATCCAACCCTAGCACTTAACCATTCGTATCTCTATATGCTCACTACATCGCCTAGCATCTATTTATACATACAAAATAGGCCTAAGCATGGGTAAATCCATGGGCCGACATTCCCATACCCATTACATAATCCCAAATCCCAAAAAGGGCCCTAAAAGGGGCCGAGATCCTATGATCTCCACTTCATCTTGCGCTCTTCCTTCGACAGCCTGTCGAAGTCCAAAAAATAGGTCAAACATAACCAAGAATCCTCAAAACTTTGTCAAGGGCCAACACATAGATGTACCAATGAAAGATATGTATATGGGAATGATTGGTTTCCATAATGTTTTGTGTAGTTAATTTTTTGTAGGTGGAGTGGAATGTGAAGAAAAAGAAAAGTGGAGCAAACCAAAGAAAAGAGGCAACAATTACAACATAAAGAGCCATAAAGCAACAAAAAGATGAAGATGATTGTAACAGAGGAGTGGTTGTAGTAAAATAAAATCAAAATGAGGAGACCAACTTGAGTAGAAAACATCGGTGGAGTTCATTGAGACAATAGTAAGGGTGTAGAAGAGGGAGGATGGGGAAGTAATAAGTACCAATGAGAGGGAGAAATTTGAGGTAGTGAGACCTATTGGGTGGGATTTATAGAAGTTATCAAGAAGTGGATGAGTTGTAGTAAGTGGTAGAATAGATGATGACAATCATAATGAAAGTGAAGCATGTAAAGAAGATGGAAAAGTTGAGCATAGATGTCAGGAGTTACTTACAGTTACAATCTACAAAGGTATGAATTAAAAAAGGAAGAAGGATGCAAAGTGGAGAAGAATAAATGATGATTGGGGTCTATAAGGAAGAAGAAAAGAAAGAAAATACAAATATATTAAACAATTGTTCTTTTAGCAATGACCTTTTGGGCAATATGATTACATTTTCCAATTAGGGAGTCCAATGCAAAAACATCCCTAGCATTGTAGCCATCTTACACATTTTCTTAGTTTTGGTTTAATTTTGTGACTAAAAACAAAAGAAAAAATTAAGTTGTAATGTAGTGAAATATTTATTTTCTTAGTGAATTTTTATCCAAGTATTGGAATACGAAGGATTGTATTTGGAATTTACGCATCTAATGTAGTTGTAAGGCCAAAATGTAAGAGCACAATTATACATATAATGTTTGTGAATGAAAAAAGGGTCTTTGACTCTCTGATTTGTTTTCTCTAGTGTGGATGGATGTGTATTCCAAATTCATATGCATAAGCTCTATACATATAATTTAGGCTCTAGAGCTTGGCCAGTCTATTTAATAAATAATGTGGATTTGTTGTTGTGGTATTTATGCTTGTTTTCAATTGTATTGCATAATTTTGTGGTTATTTTTGCTAAGTGGTTTATTACTGTGGTGTATTTATGTTTTTTTTAATAGAATTGTAGACTGTGGTGGTTGTCTATTTAGTACTTGAATTGAATTTGTTTACAATAATTGTGGAGAAATTTCGTTGGTTGTATGTGACATTACAAGGAGTTGCGACCTCATTGCATTTGAGATGCACTAGATCTTAGTATTTTTCTCCACCTTGATGATGGAGGCCTTAGGAAATGTTTAGTTCATTAAGAAACTTAGAGAGGAGATCATTGTTACACCTTGATATACCATTGGGGTTTAAAGGTAGAAAGGTGTAGATAGGAAACTCAATAAGAGGCGTAGGGAGATCCATAGGTAAACTAGTGGAAAGAAAACGCCTGAGTATTTAAAGAAAACTTTAAACATAGTAATTGTTTTTGTTCAACTTTTACTAACTCAACACATAATGGTATAAAAACCTTAGACTTACCAACTAGGGGAACAATTCATAAGTCAAGCATGATCCATTAAATATTATACCCTGTAAAACACATACAATACTTCATTGAACCAACTTCAGCACTTTTCCATATCGAATCTCTTTAATTAGTACCCTATAATGGTTCCACTATGGTGGAATAATTAATACTCGTAAAATCATATTTAAAACCATCCATAGCAATGAAAATAGAAAAGACAAATATGCAACAATTTCCAATAATTTTCAATATATAAATTTAACAAAATGAGATGACATTGTGATTATAAATACTTTTAGAATTTTCAATCCTTTGAGTGTTGACTTTGACTTTGA
>ML865122.1:0-16487 GCA_009831015.1 Picea engelmannii
GCATCAAGAACAGAGGTTGATGAAGTTGCAGACATGCTTTAGAGGGTGTTCCTATTAGTCCCAACCCTTTCTGGTACATTTTTCGGTAGCGGGACTTGGTTGGTGGATAGTGGAGCTTCATGTCATATGACAAGGGCACGAGAGTTGTTCGAGAGCTTCAAAGAGACTGACTCAGATATGTGTGTTGAGCTTATTATGGGGACTAGGCATGCGGTGCAGGGATATGGAACAATGCAATTCTAGATGGAGTCAAGAGATGTGTTGAGAGTGACAAATGTGCTGTGGGTGCTAGAACTTAGGAGGATTGTGCTCTCAGTCTTGGCGATTGAGGAGAAGGGTTATGCTATTTTTTTACGGGATGGGCAAGTGCTATTCATGCCTAGAGGATCTAGCTTCGACACAACAATGGTTCTTAGAGTTAGAGAGAGCAACCTATATAGGCTGAAGGGCCAACCTATGCGAGCTATGACCAATAGTAGTAGAGTGACAGTGAATAGGGAGCAGGTAGCTCCAAAGATAGTGCAGATTCAGAGTGAGCCGGACTTCAGAGGGACTCTACAGATTTAGAGGGAGTCCAACCTTAGAGGGAGAGTCAGTCGTTTAGAGGGAGTCAACCTTCAGGTGGGAGAGAGGAGTCTTCCAAGACTGTCAGGAAGGTGTCATGTGTTGAGGAAGCTAGGTAGGAAGCTCATAAGCGAGAGGCTTCTAGGTGCAGCGTGTCTTCCAAGGAGGAACCATGCCGGACAACAGGACTTGCTTCGGTGACAGAGGGAGCAACCAATTAGGTGGGTTGGAGAGCAGTTGTGGTAGCAGATCTAGTGTGGGAAGCAGAGCCACTTCCACTGTGGGAGATAGAGCTACTTCCAGGTGATACTGGAGTAGGTGAGAATACCTCCCTTGCTAAGGACGAGTGTTGATGTTTTGTAGCTTCAGGAGATATTCCCACAAGTGGCCTTAGTGTTGGGCATGTAGGAATCTTTGTTGGCACCTCATTGCACTTTCCTTTTGGTGAAAACCCCCTTGGATTGGAGCTTGGGGCTTGATGGGCTTGTTGATGGGCTTTGTGGGTTTGTGTTGGGGCTTCACACCCACATGTGTGAATAAACAATTCTAATTCAATGTTCAGTCTAGTGGAGGGATCCTTAGAGTAAGTTAATGGCTTCTAAACGCACTTCGGACTGCTGTAAAAGGAGAGGAGAGATTGTGACATCTCATTGTGACAATATGGAGTTAGCATAACTGATTGAGCACTTGTGCTAAGGAGCTTGGTCATTTTAGCAAGGGATTTTCTGCACTTTGGCAAATTTGGCCTAGGGTTCTTGGACATTCTGTTTTCTGTTTTCAACCAAGAGAGAGGCCACACGTGTGAGAGGACAACCACACGTGTGAGGAAGAAAGCAGGCCGCACGACATAACATAAAACTCGAACGCGTGACAAATCTGTACAATCTTGCATGTGATAGATCCGTACAACTGCATGTGTGACAGTCCGTACAGTCACATGTATGATAGTCCGTACAACTGCACGTGTGAGGGAGCAGAATAGGGCCGCACGTGTGAGGGTTTTTGGGCAGTGGCAGGTCTGTACAGGCTGACGTCAACAGTTCGTACAATCCATACGATTGACGTCAGTAGGTCGTACATGTGTGTTGGAGCAGATTTGTAAGTTGGGAATTTTCCTGGGATATTTTGTTGATTTTGTGGTTTTTGAGAGGACTAGTTTTATCCCTAGATTTACTGTTTTGTGGTTGGTTGATAGGGTTGATTTTTTGCCTTAGAAATTCTAAAATTAAAAAGTTTACAGAACAAAAAATTGTGTCTCATGTGCATGGATAATTTCTCTCTGATCTTTTTGTTTCCGCTGCTATAATTTTCTGTCATAATTTCAGTGTACATTATTTAGTGATAACAACCCTAGGGTTTACTGTTTGATTCACTTGGAAGTAATTTTCAGATCTGAAATTTAGATGCTTAAAAATTGACACATCTTATGTTTATTCTTTAGCCCTTGCGACTAGAAAACAATGTGATAGTGGCTCATTCACCAAGGAAAGTTTCATTCACCCTCCAATCTCATCCCTGTAGCGGACATGGTTTCTTGCTGGAAAATACTCGGTGAGTATGGATGTACCCTGATCATCAAAAGTGGTCTCTAACACAGATATGCTCGACTTTCTTGATCTCTAGATGGAAGTGCATCTCCACCTATCTGAGATCACCTAGATCTTGGCATCACACCAAAGATCTCAACCTTGGTATCTCACCAAGTATTTCTACCTCCTGGCATCTCACCAAAGGTCCCTACTCTTGGCATCTCACCAAGAGTCTCCCTCTTGGCATCTCACCAAGAGTCTCATCTCTTGGCATCTCACCAAGAGTATCTGGATCTTGGCATCTCACCAAGATCCTCAACTTGGCCTCTCACCAAGTGACTTCCACCTGAAGCTGATTTGCTCCTCTCCATAGCCAAGTGAGAGTCAAACCTCTCTGGTGCCCTGCTCCTAGTCATCAATCTCTAATGCTCTGAAGCCCCTGTGTCAACTATTTGTCTGTTCGACAACTCTGAAACTGAAGCTGTCCTGGGTGGACCGATCACCCCTGAATATGGTGTCCTTGAAAATTGGGTGTGTCCCATGAGATACAACACTCTCAATCTGTGGGATCTCCTCAACTCTGTATGCGCACCAACCGTCGGATGGTATATCAACTGACAAACAACCATTAACAAAAGTACACTCCCTCTCAAACTGAGCAATGAACTCCTCCTTTGTTGTCGCTACCATACCATCCTGTTGCTTCTTCTTCTTCTTAGGACACTGTCCAACATAGTGGCCCATCTCTCCACAAGCAAAGCATCTCAATGTGCTCATGTCTCTTTCTCACCTGCCGCCACTTTGCTGTGGTTTGGCCCCTCCCTTGGGAACCTATCTAGCACCCCTGTTAGTCTTCTTCTTTCCCCCTTTGTCCAAAGAGCCAGATCCTCATCAGCCTCAGATATACGCTGCTGTCTTGAAGACCGAGAGCTGCATCTCAACACCTCCTGAACGAAGTCGTCCCAAAGTCTCTCCCAACTGGGCATGAGCTCCCGATCCATAATGCCTTGTACAAATGAACCCCAAGGTTTGGAGAAGCTGTTTAAGGCTATCCTCGCCAAAATGTCCGGATCCACAATCTCTCCGATTGCTGCTAACTCATCTTGAATCTGTGTAAATTTGCTAAGGTATGAAGTCACCGACTCAGAATTGAGAATCTGAATGCCCCTGAGTTTCTTCTATAGAACCATCTTCCGGTTCTGATTGGGACTCTGGTACAATTTGCACAATGAGGCCCACATCTCAAAGGCATAGTCCTTCCTAGTCAAGTGGGGTATGACATGGTCTCTCACTGCATCACAAATAGTTCTCTTCGCCTTGGTGTTCCTCTTCCTGAACTCTGCTACCAACAAGGGAGCAGTGACTGGAGGAAGAACCACTGGAGCTTGAACTATATCCCATAGTTCAAGATCCTCCAAGACAAATATGGTCCTGGTCTTCCAAGGGGACTATTTGCTAGCTCTATCTAGTCTATCCTTTTCCCTCATCTGGGATACCGACATGGTTGTCCATTGAAACTCACACTGATGCTACACACTACAAAAGAGTACAGCCTCACTCCTGTCAACACAGGTGTGAAAAGAAGCTGTCCAACGACAACCTCACTCCTATCGACACGTGTGAAAACAGGTTGTCCAACTATAGGCTCACTCCTGTCAAGACATGTGTGAAAATAGGCTGTCCACAAATGTCCAAAATAGTCCCACAAAACTGCCCACTGTATGCTCTATAAATCAACCAAACTTAGCCACCAAGGCTCTGATACCATGTAGATTTTCGAGAAACTATGAGGGTGCCTAACAAGCCTGTCAGATGACCTCTTGTTGGGCTCTAAGTTAGGTCAACAAGGCTGTCCTTTGCTGCTGTTTTAGGACAGCAAACAATCAAGTACTTTTCTGCCCCCAAACTGATGGTTAAGTGCTCTTTTGAGGTGCCCTTGCAAGTGTTTTCGTAATTGATGGTTAGCACATGCAATATACTCAAAACAAATAACACTCCTCTAGATCTTTACAACTCTTAAATGCTGATCTAACAACTAAGGATGCATGAAATTTGGACACAAGTATTTTTGGTCAACACGACCCTGGATAAAACCCCCCTTGGGAATATCCGTTTAGAATGGAAGTGTATATATGTGATGTCTAAAGCTCGAGATACAACAAGTAAGCAAATACAATGGAACTTGATACAATAGAAACTCCTCTCGAGATGCTTTGGAGTTCCAAGAAGAGATATGCACCCAAGCTAAGTGCGCCCTATTCCTTTTTTGCCAATCTCACTGAAACAATGCGCACTTGACCCTCTGAGCTTTGATGAAGAATCTCTTGCACACAAAGAAGCTCTTGTGCGCTACCTCTCCACTGAAATTGACGGATTTGTGATCGTCCAAGTATAGCTAGTGCCTGCTAAGTAAGCGCCCTCCTTCTCAAGTGCACTTTCCTCAAAGCTGTAACACACCATAAATATATGAGGGTCTAAGCCTCCATGAGCCCTCCATGGAAGGAGGCTCCCAAGCTTCCCTCATCCATAGCTTCCATCCTGATCCTCTTGCTCCTCTCCTCTTGCTCCTCTCCCAATTCTCTTGGTGAACAAACAAAGGAATGAACCTCTCCTTGCCCCTTGCGTCCCTCTTGAACCTCCATAAGGAAATCTAACGTATGGATGGCTAGGATAACCCCATGCCATCCCTAATAAATGGTTGAGATCTCTCGAAAAGAATCTCATTTGAAAACCCACTTTGGGTTAAGTTCCCTAAGTTCACTTTATGACCCCTCATTCACCCACTTAGTGAATAATTACTCACTTTAGGCTAAAAGTGACAAATTTCACTTTTGACTTAAATCTCTTAAGTCAAAGTGAAATTAGACATAAAGTACAAGGCACAATGGTACAAACATCTCCCTCTTGTGGTTAGAGGCTCAAAACCACAAGGGGACTACTTTCCAAGGTACCCAAATCTCAACGGTTATTTCATCTTGATCTTCTTGAGTTATCACTTCGTGTTGAGGGAAGAGAGACATGTTTGCTCTTCTTTTCAATAGGTCATCTTGTATCGACTTCGACACATTATCTACAGATGAACCAAAAGTAGATCACCTTAGTAGCTGTTAGCCTCATTGATGATTATCTCGCATACGACAAGTTTGAGTATCATTGGGCCTTGATTGGAAGATTCTCGCGATTGTTCGACTTCAGAACATCTTTCACAGTGGCAGGTTCTGCTCGTACCAACCCATTGTCATTATTGGTGGTGTTCCTTTGCACTTGATAGGTGTCCTCATTATTGACATCTGATTAAGCGACTCCTTCCCTTGTGAAAACATTAGCACATTTACTGCAGGGAGGAGTGTACATATTGGGTGGTAGCAGGTAGCGGATTTGGATGAGACCCCTTCAGTTTCAATTTTTAGTGGGAGATTTAAATTGATTTCACTCCATTGCCCATTGGATATGCTTTTGTATTACAGGTTAGCTTACAGGTTTTTCTTGGACTTATAGGGCCATCTCTTCTTCCACATAGTTACAGGGGTATATTTTGGTACATATCTTTTCAGATCATCATTGGTACATCTTATAGAGTTCTCACAAAGCATCAATTCAATTTTATAGACACAAAGATTCTTATGGTTCACCCTTGAAAATCTTGATTCGCCATTGTTAAACCCTAGATTTTCACCCTTGAAAATCTTGAGGGTTAAGAGCCAACATGCACTATTTTGGCTAGTATTAAGAAATTCTCCCAGAGTTTAGCACTTGTATTGAGCAAGAGGTTGGTTCCCATCAGAGCCAAGTATTTGATCGGTACATTGTTGTTTGGTTCAGAGTTAGAGCTAGCTTGGTTTCTTGTGCATTTGAAAGAGATGTTTAAATGCAACAGGTGTCCCTACTTTTTAGGAGACATCGTTTGAGTGGGTCTCTTGACAATTTGGAGCAGTTCTGAGCATAGAGGGATGGTCCTTGCATGATTATAGGCTCTAGGCCCCAGATTCAGATTCTGAGCACACATTATGGATACTTGATACATTTTGAGTCTTTTGGACCTCTTCCAAGATGATTTGTCAGAGATTTCTATTTTAAGCAGGTTGAACACCACAGATCACATGTTGATTCTGATTGCGGATTCAAAATCCTTGCGAGAAATCGAATCCAATGAGTATGTTTGAGCTCTAGGCCCTACATTTAAGAACTTTTTGTTTTTAGCAGTTTGAGCTCTAGGCCCTAGATTCAAATTTTGAACACACATTATGGATCCTTGAGAAATTCCGAGTCTTTTGGACTTTTTCGGGATGATTTGTCACAGATTTTTATTTTTAGCAGGTTGAGAACCAGAGCTTGCATGTCAATTCTGATTGCGGATTCGGATTCCTTACGGAAAATCGAATCCAATGAGTTAATTTCATTGACATCCAGGGACTTTCTATTTTTAGACAGCTGACACATGGCGACGTTCTCCTAGTCATCTTGAGCATTTTTGGAGAGTTTGGGTCAGTTTCAGTGAGTTTTAAATTTTTCGGACCAAACAATTATTTTTTGGAAAGTTATATTTTTAGTAATGGTCATCATCTCCAGAAGTGACAAGTAGCAGGCTCAGATTCAAACATTTGGTACAGTTTTAGTGTGATGTGGCGTCCACGTGAAATTAATTGAATAGGGGCACATTTTCTAAGACAAAAAGAAATAAAGCCAACGAAGAATTAGATAAAGTGAAAATGAGGCGCATAGGATGAGGTGGCACTTCCAAGGAGATGATTTAGCCAATTAAGACAAACTTTTCCTCACTTGACATATCTTCACTTTCCATGCATTAGTCTCCCAAAATTCCTCTGAATTGCTTTTAAACACTAATTTCCTAAAATTTAGAAAAAATCCCTAAAAAATAGGGCAAATTCCTCTTCCTTGGCTAGTGCATGCATAATTGGCGTGTGTGGACGTGTTTTAGTTAACTAAACGCTCAACTCACTCTTACCTTCACTTAACTTATCCTTTCCCTCACTTAACTCAGTTTATCCTTCAATTCAATTTCCATGCATTAACTCCGTCTTATCCTCATGCATGCACCACTCCTTCAGTTAACTACCCCTCACACTCTCACACGTGTGATTCTTTAACTCACCATGTCCATACACTCTCACTCATAAATCACCCTTGCACAATAATTCCTAAATTATTCACTCACACTTATTCCCTCATGCACATTAATTCCTAAATTACTCATTCACACGTCCTCATCTTCTCCCCTTGGTAATTGCACCTCCTATCTTATATATTGGATCGTCTTCATTGATTATTGGTCGGATTTTTGTGGCAACAACACATATTCTTTGTATCTTTCTTTCCTCTCTCTCTTCTCTCTTATTCTATAAGCTAGCTACTTTCTCTTGAGCAAGGGTGATCATTGTATCGATTGTGGACTTGTTGATTGTGGCGCAGTCAACTCTTTGACAAGTCAATAATAAAGAAGTTTTGTGTTTGTGTTGAACCTTAGTTCTTGTTGGCATTTGATTTTATTCTTGCAATTGATTATGTTGTTCATTACTATTCATTGTGATTTAACTATCTTATGAGTAGTTTTCTCTTTTTATTTCTTTCTATCTTTTTTGTGCTAACCTTGCAGGATACCTCCAAGCTAAAAACTTTATTTTCCCCACATCTTGGACGAAATTAACTTGCTGTCCAAGACATTACAACCGTCATTTTTTGTTTTATTTTGCAGAAAATCAGACTTAGGACAACGACAAATCATCGTAGGGACTCCCTCTTGAGGCTAGCAAGTACTGGGCCAAACAGAGTGGGGTCTATCCTGTGACAATTTGGGGCTTTACTCCTTGAATTAGCCAAGTTTTCATCGATATTATAATAGGTTTATCAACTCAATTGGAGGTGGAAATTTGTGCTAACAAGCCGACCCCTTAATTTGCCTCTAACATAATGCCAAAAGACAAAAATACATCACAAAACCCTAAAAAAGGGTGATTTCATGCTCTAGAAGGGTGACGTCAAGCTAGGAGAGGGTGACATCATGCCTCCAAAGGGTGAAAGAGTGTGCAGTGAGGTGTCTCCTCACCCAAATCAATGCCAATCATCTCCAATACCCATCCATCCATCAAAACCCCAGGCACAAAGATGACGTTAAGGGCTAGAAGGTGACATCAAGGGACTCCAAAGGCCACGTCCAAGGGTGAGAGGGATGCAATCATGACTCCAAGTGATGTCAAAACACCTGCTACTGCAACATCCTCTGTCCTTTGTGCACAAAGGCCCTAGGGTACTTTGCCAACCTATGGGGCTTCTAGCCCATATATGTGGCATAATGACCAGAATTGCTCAAACCGAGCCCATCCATACATCATCCAAGGTCCTGAGAATGTGAGAGCCACTTTCTGAGGGTGGTGAGTCACTAGATGACCCACTGCTCTCCATCACATGTGTTGAAGTCCTGCAATAAATGCACAACGTCTTGGGTACAAGCCTAGGAAGTCCCTCAAGAACCATGCCAAGGGCATTCAAAACAAACCAAATTATAAAACATGGTTAGCCAAAGTTCAGAAGAAACATTAGTCCTTAAAACATACAAAGTGAGCTGCAACTTAAGATATAAGCCATGCAAGATAATTCACTTCAGTATCCCCTTCAAGCATCACACTGACCCAGGACCCCATGCGAGTTACCAAGTTTAAGTATGGGAGGGTCTTCATCCAACCCTATTAGGTGTGCCACCTAGACCAGAAATAAAATAACCCAGGTAAGTGTGAAAGTGATATGGTTCAAGACTTACTTCATGGCTTATGGTGTTAATCCATCTCTATGAGCGCCTTTATGGAGGGTGCGCTTGCTCTTGAGTTACCCAATATTTGCGTGCCACCTTTTTCCAAACCGCTTTTTGCCTTTTTATAGTCCATGCTTTTATTTATAATTTGCAAATTTATGGGTCCCCTTTTATAGGGTTTCAAGATTTAGCATTACTTTTTTGGGACCAAGGCGAGCACTGAATGCATAGAGCTCAAGTTGGATCGACTTTTTGTGGTCCTGCTTTGCTATGTTCACTTTCTATTCTAGCATCATTTTCTTATTCTTTTATAGCAGTTGCGACACAACCTCTGGGCCTTTAGCTCCTCTTCTCATGAGAGAATGGACCAGAACCGAAGTTTAGTATAATATGAGAGGATCCAAGATGGAAAGTTTTAAGTATGGTCGGGAGCGGAACGTTACCGTTGGGAGCCCCCCCCAGTATTACTCCTTTTCTCTGGGTTGGTGACAACACAAGACTAGGGCACGGAAGCTGACCACCAAGGTTAAACGAGGCAACTGACAAAATTTCCCAAACCAGTGATCCATTATCCAACTTCAACCAAAGATCCTCATCCACATGTCCGACAAATTAAGTACAACACTTTGTATGAAAGAAGGACTAACATACCTCATGGTGACAATAGCTTACCATCTCCCATACTTTGGGTTGCTTGAATGTGATGAGCCTTGGTTGATCAGTGTTGGGAGGCAAATGAAGGGGGATGCTGGGCTGCCATCAATTGACATGCTGATCATCATCATCATGGTGTAGATCATGTTCTCCATTGTTGGCCTCAAGACATGATCTCCTCCAACTACCCCTAGGCATGGGGGGGTAACATATAACATTGCCTTCGCCTTTATAAATGCTTTGTCCTTGAGACAATCTTGGATGAATTCGTCTTCTATTGTGGAGAGTCATCTTGGTGTTGGACTTGTTTTTGGATATTTGGGAGGCTTGTTTGTAGCGAAATCGTGAGATTTGTGAGTTATTTAATTTGGTGATTTTGGCTTCCTGAAACATATAACCTAAGTCACCTGACACGTCCATTTTAGGCCAGGTGTCTATATCCGCGGTGTCTTTGAGATGACACGATATGGTATGTACCAGACACCATTACCACATGTGTCATAAGGTGATGACATGTCCTAAAACCATACTGGACATGATTTTACACGTGTCACGATTTTAGGACACATGTCCCTCGTAAAGGAGCCTGTGGGAGGTAATAAAGGGTTTTTCGTTGTCTTTTTGTGGTTCCATTTCATTGTTTGAGCCATCTGTTGTCTTCACCGTGGATACCTCCTCCTGGAAGCAAGCAACCATCGCCCTACGCCCAACGAACAACAAGTTAGCAAGTGCAACCATGGGATATCTCCTCGGACCCCCTGGCAGTAAGAAACCATCGCAACAAATGGAATATCTCCACCTGGCAGCAACTTAGCAAGCAACCGTTGCCCAGTTCATGAATCACAAGTAAGTCCTCTGGCCGAGTTTGGATGGGTGCCCACTACCTATGCTCACAGCGTAAATTGGGGTTTGTTTTAGAGGTAAAGTGGGGTTTGTTTTGTGTGCTGAGTTTAGAGGTAAATTGGGGTCTATTCTCACAATGTTATACTTCAGCAATGGTATGCTGAGTTGGGTTATATGGGTGGTGGTAAAGTGGGGTCTGTTTTTTGTACAAAACAATTTACCACCACCCATATAACCCAACTCAATATACCATTGCTGAAGTATAGGGCTGTGAAAATAGACCCCACAGTCCACTTTTTGTATTGTCTTTAGAGGAAGGGGTAGATTAAATAGTAAAAGGAAGGGGTAGATTAAATTGTATTGTCTAAGGTCTTTGTGATTCAAAAACGAAATAAAATAACTAGAATTTCATAAGTACTTCACAAAAAAACTTGCAATTTGCAAACTAATGGCATTTTATTTGTTGGAACTTGGCAGCTGCCCTACTTCATTAAACATTTCAGATTTGGTTTTGAGTCTTTGACTCTTGAGTCAACATTGAGCAAGAAATCATGGCAGGTAGGGGTCAGAAGAGAGGGGGGAATGCCAATACTCAAAGACAAAACTTATCTTCATCATGTGCTGGAATCTCTCCATCTATTTCAAGTGCCAATGCTATTGCTAGTGTTGCTGCTTTTTCAAGGGATGCATATGACCATGCTGTAGAAAGGCGACAAGCTAGTGAGAAGAAATACCCCCTATTGAAGTATATCACTAAAAAACAAGGGTAGGGATCAGTCTGAAAGGCTTCTGGGAGAGGGAATGTTATTTGGATTTGTAATTTTTGCAACATTGAGTACAAGAGCAGTTACTATCGGGTTAAAGGCCATTTATTGTGCCTTGCTTGTGGACTTGGAGCATGTAAAGCAATGAGTGATGAAAAACGAGCGTTGATGGAGAGAGAGGATATAGTTGGTTTGGGGAATGTGGCAGCAATGAGCAACAAACAAAAGAATGAGGATCCTCTTCCTTTCTTGAGGACTCCATCTAGCAGATTTGGGAGTGGGTTTGACATGCCAACACCAAAAAAGAGTGCAACCTCAACTCGTGGTCCAATGGACAAGATTTTTCAGCGAGAGAAGAGAGATTAAGTTGATCTTACCATTGCATTTTTTTTCTATCTCAACTTCATCTCATTTAATGTTGCACGATCTCCTATGTTTGTTGAGATGTGTAGAGCTATAGTTTAACAAGCTCCAACAGGGTATGTGCCTGTAGGTTCAGAGAAGCTTAGAACCACATTGTTGGGTAAGGCAAAGAAGGAGGTGGACAAAATCCTACAACCCATTAAATCAACATGGGTCTCATCAGGGGTCAATATTGTTTCTGATGGATGGACGGATGCAACACGCTATGCACTCATCAATTTCATGGTGTCTTCCCAGAATGGCCTGATCTTCTTGAAAGTGGTGGATGCTCTTGGATATTACAAGGATGCAACATATATGGCTGAGTTGTTCATAAAAGTCATTGAAGATGTAGGTGTTGATTCTTGTTTGCAAATTATTACAGAGAATGCACCTGTTTGCAAACTGCTGGCATAATTGTGGAAGCTAAATATCCACAAATATTTTGTACACCGTGCATTGTTCATTCCTTGAATTTAGCACTTAAATCCATTGCTTCAGATGTGACATGGAGTGGCACTCTTATTGATGATGCACGCCATATCCAAAATTTTGTACAAAACCATACCAATGCTCTTACAATATATAAACAATACACACATCTATCATTGCTGAAGATTGCAGATACTCGGTTTGCTTCCTCATTCATCATGCTTAAGAGGTTGAGGGAGGTCAAGGCTGCTCTTGGGGCGATGGTTATTTCAGATCTTTGGTCTTTTTGGAGAAAGACAGATCAAGCTGCTTCAAAAAGGGTAAAGGACATTGTGTTAGATGATGGTTTGTGGGAGAGGGTCAATCTTAGCATTAAGATCATGGACCCTATCATTTCTCTTTTGAGGTTTGCAGACACAAACAAGCCCATCTTAGGAGATGTTTCTGAGGGATGGGACTCCATGATTGAGTCTATGAAGACAATTGTTATGGAGAATGAGTCCCCTGAGTGTGGGGCATCAACAAAGAGCTTATGGTCCACTGTATAGGATATTCTTCTTTCTAGGTGGGATAAGAATTGTACACCTTTGCATTGCTTGGCTCATTCATTGAACCTCAAGTTCTACAGTCAAGAGTGGCTCACTGCCGGTGTTGGCCCCTTTACCCAGATTCCCTCGTCACATGGATGGAGAGATTTCACAGGGGAGAAAGGTAGCATTTAGAAGGATATACCAGGATAGAGCATTGCTTAATGAGATTGAGGCAGGCTTCGCTGAGTTCTCCACTGACACTAAGAGGTTTGGAGGGTATGATGTGCTTGAAGACAAGGGGGTCAAAGAGGCCTATCTATGGTGGGCAACTCATGGGGAAACATGCCCTATTCTACAATAGTTAGCCTTCAGGGTCCTTTCTCAGGTTACTTCATCCTCTTGTTGCGAGAGGAATTGGAGCACATATGGAAATTTGTACAGTGTGAAAAAGAGCAGGATTGAGCAGTCTAGGGCATAGACAATGGTGTATGTGCACACCAAACTTCGTCTTATTTACAAGAAAAGGCAAGAGTGGTTGAAGGGAAAGACAAAGATGTGGGATGCCTTTCTTGATGATATGGGTTTGGATGGCAATATTGAGTTGGCATTAGCCAACATGGATCTTAATGAACTAGTCTTAGAGCTGGTCAATTTTGATGAGGACAATGAGGAGCCTCTTGATGAGTCATCCAACACACCAACAGGTGGAGCAACAGAGCTTGGATTGGGCATAGAGGAGGAGGAGGATGGAGGACATGACAATGGTAGTGATGTTGATTATGACATGGAGGAGGACTATTGAAACTTACAGTGACTCTAATATCTATGAGTGTATGAGATATGAGATTCCTAGTACCTACCTATTTTGTATCTAGATTCTACTCTATTTTGTATTTTGGAGTAGAATTCTCTCAACATCTATGTAATACATTCTTATTTTGATGAATTAAAGACTAAAGTTAATGAGAAATCTGCAAACTGCTATTTAGTATTTATGGTTCTAACTTCTATTTTATGGTTCATTCACATTGGTTCTAAATTCTAATGTTACATCATGATTCATACATGTATCATATCATTGTATAATTTGTATCATGTACATTGTATACTGTATCAGACTATCAATATCAGTATCAGTATGTCTATGTTCTATGAGTATGATCATTGATGTTTAGAGATTGATTGATTTGAATTTTGTATGATGTATCTTTTTCGGAGTTCATGATGTATCATTTATCAATATCTACTATAGTCTATGATCTATCAATATTTTGTCTATTTCAGTAATTTTTAACTTATATATATATATATATATATATATATAATGTGTCCCCTGTGTTCTAATTTCCAGGGTGGCCATGTCCGTATCGAATACTCGTATTCCCGTGTCCTCTGTGTCCCGTGTCTTCGTGTCACGTGACTTAGCATATAACTAGTGGTTTTGTCCTTTCCACTTGAATTCCATAAATTGTTCTTGGAGGTTTGTGGCATAGGTGCGGAATTGCATCAACCATTTTGCTCCTTACACCATGTCCATCCCATTGAGTGGTAGAGCGTAACATCCAGTTTGTAGTTTCATGCTTTGTACTTGTTCAAAAGCTTTATGACACCTACCTATTTCTTTGACTTGTTGACCATTAACAATTGTAACAATGATATCCTTCACAAAATATACAAAAAGGTTTAGTTGTTTTGCGAGATTGATATCCACAAAATTGTGTACTTCCAGATTCTATCAGAATAGTGATAGCTTTTTTCTTTATGCTCCCCTTGAGTTCCATTTTTCCTGTAATTGCTGCAAGAAATATCATGGGCTTTTTTGTCCTGAATGCTTTGGCTATTTCCAATGTTCCTTAAATGAGGTGGAATATATCTTACTATAGATGGTTGCGCTTGTTTATTTTGACCTATAACTTTATTACAGACCCTTGATTCTTCTTCCTTATGAGTTTGCCTAGTGCACATGATTGTTGCTAATGATATCTTCAGTGATTTTCATCGTTATCATTGTCTAACATGTAATTCTTGAGTGGAGACCTCTACTTCCCATTTATAATTTTTCTATGATATAAGTGATTGGATGCACATCTATGGCCTAGAACCCAGTTCTTACCACATCTATGACAATTATTTTCCTTCTTTCTTTCTTCTTCATCGAAGTTGCTGATGGAGGTGTTCCATTCTCTTTAGCTTCATTTTTATATGATTTTCGATTATTGCATTTATGCTCTGGTGACCATATGTCTCCACAATGTTTGCATTTGCCTTCCCTTCATCATTGGTCTTTGAAACTGTATTTATGTGGTGAAGGATATTTTGAATTTTTAGTATCTGAGGTTTGGGGTTGCTTTTGTCTTGGATAAACCTTGTCGAATTTTTGTAATGATGATCTTTTAAATTTAGCTTCCGTAACTTTTGCCTTATGTCAGGTGTTGGGTATGTGTAATATTCTTTGCATGTGTGTGTGTGGGCGCGTCAAATTCGACAACTGCGTCTGACGATCCCAACTTCCTTCGCCCTTTGTGTCGTGTGCGTTGGGCGCTTCCTAGGGGGGTCCCAGGGTGGGCACTTCTAAATTAATCTCGGATTTAGGGATTAGGGTTTTGGTAGCTACGGAATACCTAAAACATTGTATATATTGTATGGTGAATGGTGAAATTAATACAATGAAGAGTTGAAAGGTTTTCTCCCGATTAAGGGTTTCTGGTATAAATCTCTGTGTACTATGTGTATGAGCCATTGATTAATTTCTGTTTTGCTTAAGAATCTATATGCATTTCTTTACTTCACAGGTTTAAAACTTACATGTGGTATCAGAGCTCGTTTTTGGCTTCAGAGGGACGCCTTTGTTACTGAGGGTTTGGCTCGATCTTGATAGATCAAGTTTATCTTGGGTCTTTGATAAACCTGGGTTTAGTGGGATCTTTTGCAGTGGTGATTCGAGTGTAGAAAGAGGAATGGCGAGCTCTTCTAGAATCGAGATAGAGAAGTTTAACGGTAAAAACTTTGAGCTATGGAAGCTCAAGATGGAGGACCTTCTTGTAGACAAAGAACAATGGATCGCCGTGGATCCTAGTACACAGCCTACTGGAACGTAGCCTACTGACACATAGTCGACTGGTGCACAACCTACTAGTACACAAACTATTAGTACAACACCTACTGGTATGTCGAAGGAAGATTGTGAGAAGTTGGACAGAAGAGCAAGGAGTACTATTCGACTCTACCTGGCGGATTCGGTGTTGTTGAATGTCTCGGGAGAATCTACAGCCAAGGAACTATGGGATAAGTTAGGGAATTTGTATCAATCAAAGTCCCTGGTAAACAAGTTGTTTCTTCGAAAGAAGTTGTATCATCTTAGGATGGAAGATGGAGTTTCTATGACAAAACATCTAAATGCCTTTAATACTCTGGTAAGTCAACTTGTCTCTGTTAATATTACGATTGTAGAAGAAGATAAGTGTATTACTTTGTTATGTTCTTTGCCAAACTCTTGGGATAATCTGGTTGTAGCAATTGGTAGTACCACTCAATCTACATTGAAGTATGAGGATGTTGTTGCATCCTTGTTATCTGAAGAGATGAGGCAGAAACACATGGATGGTCATAGCACAGATGCTTTATTTGTAAGAGGTCGTATCCAAGACAGGAATCCTGGTAAGTCTTCGGGGGGGAGATCTAAATCTACTGGTAGATCTAAGTCTCCAAGAAAATCTTTGAGGAAATGATGGAAGTGTGGTAAAACAGGGCATTATAAGAAAGATTGCAAGTCTAAGAAGGTTGATAAACCAAAGGGATTTGATAATACCTCTTCCACAGAGGCAAAAACCTCCACTGAAGAAGGAGGTGATGTTTACTTAGCATCTACAGATACACATGCAGACCATGATGTATGGTTGATCGACTCAGGTGCGTCATACCATATGACTCCTCATAGGGAGTGGTTCTGTGAATATGAAAAATACGATGGTGGTGATGTATTCCTAGGAGATGACTCGACAAC
>ML865123.1:0-11145 GCA_009831015.1 Picea engelmannii
CTCTTTTGTCAAACACTATATATTAAAGTTCAACTAAGATCAAAATTTTCAATGACAATCAAAACCGGTACACTTTTTAACAATCATTCATCCAGACACCGCATGCAAATTTTCTTACGAGTAAGAATATTATTATTTTAATGCAAAATATTAACCATGGAATATAAAAGATTCGTAAGGAATTCTTTGTTTGTTAATGTTGGGTCCCTTGTGTTTGGATTTTCATTTAAATATCATGTTATGTGGGTTAGGTGTATTTATTTATAAGTTATTATTACTATGTCATATTTTTACGAGGGAATTTTGTTTAAGTTATTTTAATATATATTTTAATTTATTTTGAATCTAATAAAATGAAAAAAGATCTAAAGATTTAAATTGTAAATTTGTAAAAATAAAATATTTACATGGTTATTAGTAATGGATTTTCATTTAAATGTCATGAATGTCATGTTATGTGGATTAGGTGTATTTGTTTATAAGTTATTATTACCATGTCATATTTTTACAACATATATTTATATTTTACAACATATTTTTATTTTTATATTTTTCGAAGGAATTTTTGAGTTTTTTTTAATATGTTTTAATTTATTTTGAATATAATAAAATGAAAAGATTTAAATTTGAAATTTTAATTTTTTAAAACAAAATATTTACATTGTTATTAATAATTGGTTTAATTGTAATGTTTTTTTTATCACTTTAAAGATGAGATAATTGATTTTAGAGTATAATTTTTTAAATTTATATGATAATAAGATTTTGGGATGTAAGTGTTTAGTAATGTGATACTATTCATATCAATTTATTGAAAGTTTTGGTGTCATGTTTTGTGGATATTTTCAACATGTAAGTTTTAATTATAATTATATGATATAATAGGTGAGGTTTCTATGTCATATTTTATGAGTCAATTATTTTTAACTAGTGAGTGTTATTTGTATGATGTTATAAGATATAGATGTCATATTTTGTGGGTTATTTTTAACTTGTAAGTGTTATCTATATGATGTTACTTTGTGAGTCCTTTCTAAATTTAAGTATTATTTATATGGTGTTATGGGAATTCTTATCATAATAACATATTTTTATGTTGAGATTTCATTTCAATTTAATACTCTTTTTTACTTATATATAAGTAAAAGATATGCATGCTCGCATGTTGGCTATTCTCATGTTGGCATCACATCTGTCACTTAATCGTCTTCAAATCTTGGGTGATTCTAATGTTGTAATTGATTGGTTGCCCAAAAGAGGCAGGTTCCATGCTTGCGCAATCGAGGGATGGAAAGATAGAATAAATGACTTAATCAAACATTTTCATTTTGTCAGTTTTGAACACATTTTCAGGAATTTTAATATGGAAGCAGATCTTCTTTCAAAACAGGCACTAGGAGAACCAGATGGCATAATTACTTTTTATCCCTGGTCTAATGGCACTACGAGACCCAAAAGACATCTTAGTCTTCACTAGTTTACTGATTTTGGGGCTTTCTTCCTGTATTTAAGTGCTAGTTTTTAGCATTATTGTTTTAGATATGGTCTTTTTGTATTTTTGTAGAACATCTGGGTGATCTATTGAACTGCTCTCGGCCTCAATGTCATAGGGATTTAGTCCTAGTATTATTTTGAACTACTCTGGTCTCATTACTCTCAGTACTATTCCTAGATATGGATGCAAGATGTAAAGAAATTATATATCTAATATAATTGAGTAAATTTTCTATTAGAAAAATAGTAAAAGATATACATGGGAAATATATTTGCATCACACCATATAATGGGGGGAGTGTGTATCTATAAACATTAATTGTATATAAGTTAGTGTGTATCTATTAACATTAATTGTAAATAAGTTTCTTTGGTTTTGCTTTAGTGATTGAGATGGAGTGTTATTATGCTATTGATTTAAATTGAAGCCCTAAAACATGTACTTATTAATAAAGTTTGATAACGTTAATGTTGAATATGAGTTTTAAGCAATGCTAAAATTTTGGTCTTAATTTGAACTTTTTTATCCAATCTAAATGATTTTTACATATGGTTTTGAAAAAATACCATAAAACAAATTTTCCAAGCCTTAGGTTTTATGAGCTAAGAAACAAGTTGCACTATAGTTTTCCCTTATACCCATGCATTTTATTATCTTTGGAGTTGGGATAAGCAAAAACTCCTCTTTGAGACTCTTGTTACATATGTTATTCCTTATGGATGTGAAGTTTGGGGTTGTAGTATCTCTTGTGAATCCTGGAGAAAGATAAAGAAAATACAAAAGAATTTTATAACCTATAATCTCAAAATTAAAGGAAATACACCCTATCCCATCCTCCTCTTAGAAACAAGCCTCTCCCCCATTGAGATCATGACTATGACTAGATACCTAATGTATAAGAATAAGTTAAACAACATGGAAGACACGAGACTTCCTAAAATTGCTTCAAAATCAAGTCATAACCACCATCGACTCAAGCGAGGATGGAATAAAGATGCTCGGTCTTAGATAAACTATTGGGGAACCATGGAAGACACCATTTTGTAGAATAAAGATACTATTAAAAAATCGTCAAATCAAAATTTAAGGAGAAAATGTGGTGTGATAAAGAGTTAGAGGAAAAAATAAAATTAAGGTATTATAAGGATGTAATCAACCCTAATCTAGAAGATGAAAATTATCTATCTCTTTTTCCAAGTGTAAAGAAAAAAATAAGCATTGCTAAGATAAGAAAAAATTCTCACGAGCTCCATAGTGAAACTGGGTGTTGGTCAATTCCTAAAATGCCATGGGAGGAAAGAGTGTGTCACCTTTGTGACACTAAGAAGGTTGAAGATGAAAAACACTTTCTCTTAGATTGTCTAGCCTATACCCATATTAGATCTCATTTTCAAAATATTTATTACACTACCAACCTTCCTAACCTCTTAACTCAACAAAAGTATGGTGATCTTGAAAAGCTTCTCTTAATGCTTTTCGAGCATAGAAACAAAATTCTAAAGAATCACAAGTAATCACTTACCCTCTTAAGGTCCGATAGACCAATTTGGTCTTAGTGGACGTTAATCATCATCATCATCATCATTGTCGGGGTTGTCATGGCGTTGTCTAAATCACTATGCATGTTGATGCATGATGTTGCCTAGTTCAAGCCTAGTAAGATTTTTATGACCCCTCTTGTAAGCATTGCACTATCAGGGTTGTAAGACTAGTGGGATTTTTACGATCCCTCTTGTAAACATTGCACTATAAAGATTGTCATGATGTTGTCTAAATCATTATGAATAACATGTTGTTGCCTGTGGTAGGTAATTTTTCACTCAAATATATAATTGTCAAAGTTAAATGTTAAATTTTTTTATATTCATTATCACATGTTACTTCTTTAATAAGACAATGGATAAATAAAAATTAAAAAAAAACATTACAATTTTGAAAAACAAAAGAAACATCAATTCAAAATATAAAGATTAAATTTTCAAACTTATAAGTCAATACAATACAATATATTCAATATTATAAATTATAAATACACTTCATAAATTCAAAACAAAAATTATTTTTTCAAACTTATCAATTCAAAACTCTATATTCAATATTATTAATTATAAATGTAATAATAATATAATAATAATAATCTATTTTTAAGGTCACGGCCAAGCCAACACACCAAATTAGTGTATGAGACCCCCTTGTTTGTGGGACAAGGGACCCTCCTTTGCCCAAAGATTTGACTAGTAAAGTCTACGAAGGTATACATACCCTACCCCCCTCTGGATTTGAACCTGTGACCTCTTAAGAAGAAACACATGTTCTTAACCATTAGACAAATATATTAAATTTTATATTTAATAAATTTGTTCTTTAAAAATATACATAAATTTATATTAATTGATTTTATCATTATTTTTTTATATTCCTTATTTTTTGAATTACACATATTATCCATACTTATTATAAAATAAATCTTTCATCATCCATTATATTCCTTTTAACCATCATATTTATTTATTTTATATTTCTTATACCTTACACCAAGATAAATGGTAGTTTGGTAGTTCACAAGTCATAGTGAGTTAACAAATCACCCTCCATGAGGATGGATGAACACTAGTTGAGGTCTTAGTGTTAGTTGGAGGTCTTCTAGTGCTATACAGAAGTGTTGGTTGAAGGTCTTCTACTGTTATACAAAACATAGGTGTTAGTTGAAATTCATAGCTGTGCTTTCCAAAACTTACTCATTCACAAATGGGACGAAATGGGTCTCTAGTCTTTTTACTTATTATATTCCTTCAATGGAAGAGGTTATTAATGTGATACCCATTTGCTGTATATGTAGATTTTATTTGCATGGTCCAGCTTTATTGCATATTTTTATACATTAACTTATGATTTTTAAACTATGTTTTTTATTAATTTTTTAACTTATGATTTTTAATTTATGTTTTTTTATTAATTTTTTAATATGATTTTTAATTTATATTTTTTATTATCTATTTTATATATATAGATTTATGATTTTTAAGTTATAAATATTTAATTTAAATCAATTTATATCTTTATATATAGGCATATTATTTCTTTTTATAAAAGGAGAATAGGTCAGGAAGTATGTTGTTATTTTTTAGGTTGGGTTGATAGCTATATGTAGTTATATAATTTTATTTTCTATTTTAATATGAAATAAAAAAATAAAAAAAATTTAATGATAAAAAATTATTACAATTTTTAAGTTATAAATATTTAATTTAAATTAATTTATATATTTATAATTTTTAAGTTATAAATATTTAATTTAAATCAATTTATATAATTTTATTTTCTATTCTAATATGAAATAAAAAAAATTTAATGATGAAAAAATATTATAATTTTTAAGTTATAAATATTTAATTTAAATTAATTTATATATTTATAATTTTTAAGTTATAAATATTTAATTTAAATCAATTTATATTTTTTATTGCATATTTTTTTATATATCGGTTTATGATTTTTAATTTATAAATATTTAATATAAATTAAATGATGATATTATTTACTATCTTTATGAAAAGAGAATGATATATGAAGTCAATGGCTCGAGTAGATTTTTTTTATTTATTTTTATAATTTTAGATGTGAAGTTCATTTGGACTACTATTTGTCAGCATTCCATTATCCTAACAATATCATTGTTTATTATTTTTTAATTTAAAAAATACATGAAATTAATGATATGAACATATTTTTTTCCTCTTCCTTTATTTTGGATGTGAAGTTGTTCGTTTGGGGTTATTTTTTGTTGTTGTGCCTCATATGGTTATGGGCGTTCTTATTGTCTCATTCATATTGTAAGATTGTGATATATCAATCCTATTTAAAATTTGTTTGTATAAATATGGTTATTTAGATTAATTACATTTAATATTTTTTAAGAAAAAGATTAAATTAATTGATAAAATTGTATTTAAAATTTAGTCGATTCAATATAGTAAAAATATATGTATAGTTTAATATAAAATTAAGAGTAATGTTTTATTTATATAGTAATAATTTAGATATATAATTAATGAAATTTCTTAGCTTTCTTGTCTATGAAAATGAGATTTAGATGGGTAGGGGAAAATTCTTCTTATTTTTTTCTTATACTTAAGAAACTTAAGCAAGAGTCATTTTGTAGATATCTTTGCATCTTAAATAGATGTATGAAAGATCAAACATATCATAAGTGAGATTTGAACATAGGTGAGGATAATAACAACTTATCTCCTTGACTACTTAAACTAGACTCAATTGACAAAAATCTAAAAATTATTTATGAACAATTACTAAAATGTATATTTTTAACGAAACATAAGATTCAAATATTTCTTCCATATAAAATTTGAGTTCATAGTTTTTTACTGATCAATCAAAAACATTGACACACTTAAAACACAGTACATAGAAGATGCACAAGTGAAAAGGCAAGGCACAAATGGCAAAGAGTACGGGGAGCCTTCATGCATAATAAAAGTATGACAAATAGTGAATTGGTTAAGCCTATATATAAGAAGAAAATGTAACTAAGGTAGATAAGATCTCATTGGATGAAGCCATATTTAAATAATCAAATAAGAAGTTAAGGGTTTGAAAAGAAGATTAAAAGTTTTGGAAGAAGTTGAAAAAAAAATTAAATTTTTTTTTAAGTATTTAATAGAAATTAAAGGATGTTAGTTAGTTTAGATTAATTAGTAGACATTAGAGTCAATTAGTTAGTTTAGAGTGAATGATTGAGTTGGGTAATTAATCAACTAAAGGGTAAATCATAAAATCTCAATTTTGTGATTTCTATATTATGTATTTTCATAATTAATAGGAATGAGTAGATCATTGTCTTCACTTTTACAATCAATTATTAAGATTAATTATAATTGTGGTTTAATACTTAGTATTATATCGTGAAATATTTAAATATTGTAAGTGGTTGCATGACGTATAAAGAGTTAAAGATTTTGACTCACCAAGCCAAGCCTTATTGGTAGTATCACATAATAGGGATGAATTATTTATGATAATCATTTAAGATATTACAAGTAAATTATTAAATTAATATTTTTTTCATTATTAATTTCATTATTGAGAAAAAAATATTAATATAGAAAAAAATATTCAAAGATAAGAATAAGTTATTGTAATAAAATAATTTATGATATTAAAAAATAATAATCATAAATAAAATGAAAATTCATAAATATGATATTAAAACTATAAAAGAAATTAGTGGTGATAAGTGTGAGGGGATTTTTTTATTTTATTTTGCGAGAAGAATAGAAATTGATTATGCATGGGAATTGGGCACTGCCACCAATAATGAGGTAAAGGTGCTAGTGGTTTATCAAGGAATCCCTACAACCCATTCATTCGGAGTGAAACAAGTAGTAGTGGTTGTCGATTCATCCATAATTATTCAATTCTTGCGACAATATTCCATCCCTCAAGAAATTTGACTTTAAAGATTAATTCAGAGAGTCTTCGACTTCGCCTCTAAGTTCTACTCCATATCCTTTTATAAAGTATTGAGGGATCAAAACTCTAATGCAAATCATCTAGCAAATATGGGGGTGAATATTTTGCAAGGATAAATAATAATTTAAGATGTAGATCCCATCCTTAAGCTACTTCCATGGTTAATTTCTTCATTAAATTTCAAGTGATGGAGTACTAGAAGTGTGATTGTAAGAAAGGAGGTGAGGAAAAATCCTTAATTTTGTGAACCCCAACCAATTCTTAATGCATCTCATGGGAAACACATAGAGTTATGAAGGGTGGCGATCTTGCATGAGTTTCTACATGTGGTTTTTGTTTAAGGGTAGGGAGGTTATCTCTTTAATCCTTCTCCTTTGGTCCGGGTATTGTGGGCAGCCAATTCATATTTTTCTACTGTCTTATAAGTTGCCTACACTAATGTTTGCAAACATTAATTTTTCGTCGCAATTCTCAAATAAATGAGATTTTTATTTTTGCGACATTTGCGCATTTACCTTCGTTTGTTTTCACGACTGTAAGCGTGAAAACTTGGTCTTTCGAAATCGCATTAGAATCATTATTGAATTGTCGTTATCCTTCTTGTCGATATGCCTATTGCGCTTACCTTTTAATTATCATTGTACAATTGGCAAGACCTTTTGATCTGCACTCATTTGGCATTCTTTGATTGATCATGTAGTTTCGTTTCATGAGTGATTAAGTTTGTGATTCATTGGCGATTGGATTTATATGTTCTCTGATTTGATCTACTTGACCATTGGTTTCATAAAAGTATATAGGTGTTATGGTTAAACCCTTGATATATTTCATTTGATATGACACCTAGTTCAAAACGCATTGGTACCTCGCTTAAACTCTTGATATGAATTGATACAACGCATGTCACATGGTCAAAACATTGGTATTGGTTTCGATTTGTAAGTTTGGTTTTAAAACTATGTCATAATATTGCTTGCGCACATGGTTTATCCACTTACCAAAGGTTTCAATGGATTGATTGAAATGGCATAGTTATAATACATGTGCATTGTGATTTGTATAGTTGAAAGTGCTGGCGGTTGTACCTTGGCAATAACTATTATGCATGGCCAACAAATAGCTCCACCACCTTCGCACGATGTCATTAATGCCTTCCCTTATCCCTGTTTTACCTCTGTTAGCTCGGGTAATCCTTCGTGCACTCTGCTCCTGTGTGTGTTATGATCCAAACCCTGGACTTACCGTGTGCTCGGCTCCATGGCACCGGTGGTGCGAACGAGCCAAACGGTAGCCAAGCTTTGCTGCTGTTTGACAATGCCCGGAAAGACTTAGAGGATAGCAGTTGGCTCACCTTTGTACAACGATTCGAGGGTTTTAATCTATTTGTTGCACAACAGTTCGCCCTGACTTTTGATGGCTGTAGGGCCAAGGTGGGTGACATTCAGTTGGAAATCAGTGAAGAGTTCATTAATGACATCCATGGGCCAGCGATGGTTCAAAAATTCTAAGGTTGAAGAGGTGCCATGGCCACTACTGTTCGTCTCACGAAAGGTCACATCCTGTGACAGAGGTATGCCAATTTCCATGCTTAAACCAAGATGGCATGACCTTTTGATAGTAGATAAACAATTCGTGACCTTTGAGGGTCGATATGGACTCGTTTTTCTTTATCACCTTCGACTGTTAATGAATTTTATAGGGTATCCATTGAATATGCCTTTCTATTTCCAGCGTAGCCTATACAAAATGTCAAAAAGGTTTAAAAGAGAAAAGGACAATAGTAGCTTGTTCCACCATGGCCTAATCAAACTTATCATTGTTCATCACTTAAGTCTCCATGGTGATAGCTGGTGAGATTTTATCGCTCGAAATGGTTTTGATGATACAGACCCTGTCCAGATTGACAAGCCTATGATTAATGAAGCTAAGGTCGGGCCACCCATGCCCTTCCATGTCCTACTGCCCTCTCCTAAACCCTCGGTCGACCCTGATAGTGACTTACCCGACGCTATAACTAAGAAGTTTGAGGCCATAAAAAATCCTGTGAGCAAAAAGGTCAAGGGAAACCCTACTGTTGATGGTAAAGGAAAAAATAATGCTCGGCTTATCTCGAGAATGGCTAGGAATAAGCCTAAACCTAGTGTTGAGCAGAAGCCCATAGTCCTTAGTGAGGATTACGACTCTGACATAGAACGCTTCCTAGCTAGTGAGTACCCTTACTCACAGGGTCTGTGCTCCGAGCCACCTTATGACTTTGTTTCGAATCTCCCCCCTTGCCTAAGGAACAATCCCAGTTACCTAGGGATCGAACTACCTAACGAAATCCTCGGCAATGTAACCAAACCCTCACCTGCATTTTCGAAGCCCAGACAGTCGTCATGTGACCAATGTGATGTGTGGTTGGAACGATGTTATATAGACGTTCCCTTACTTCAATCGAAAGTCAAAGCGTTGGAAAATCAAATTACAGTATGGACAAGCCAAAGGGACAAGCTTCGAGCTGTTGATAGGAAGCAGAGAACCACTAGTTCCATCATATTTAGGAATGTTGAATCGGCTACAGTTGTTGTCAACTCCAAAATGTCTTGATCAAGCTGTCTACTCGTCATCCAGGTATGAATTCAGGTATCAATTTCGTTTTGTGAATTCCTCGGATTAATATAATGATTTGAGTTTGGTTTTCAAATAGCTCTGTATATCATTTGAAATGGCTCTGTCATAATGTTGTTCATCCTGTACATTGTTTTCGTTTTGCTAAAATTGAATGAGGTCATGATTTGGTTAAATGATTCGGTCATGCCTAGTTTAGCAATTGATAGGTTTTCATCGGATTTGATTCGTTTGTCTGTTGAGTTAACGAAATTGATGGTTTTCTTTCGATTGGATTTGTTTGCATCTAATCTGAATAGGAGGTTTTTCATGCTAAATTTAGAGCACGATCATGTTTTGATTTGGTATGATTTCGTTATGGCTCTAATTTAGTTTGTATGTTGTGATTTTGGAACAACTTCGTGAGTTTGAATTGATATAATCTTCTAAATCGGGAATACAACTCTGATCGATTTCGATTCGGAAAGAACGACTTTGTTTTTCATGAAAACAATATTCTCATTTAAGCATGTGCAAATGATATCTACACCTGAATCATGGAATGGCTTTGGTTCACAACGAATATGTTAAATTCCAATTGTTCGATTCGCTCTTATCTTGATTGGATTGCTGTGTGTCTTCAGTTAGTACAATGATTTCCATGAGTTGGATTCGTATCATAGATACTGCTCTGCTTGATTTTAATTCGCAAAACGAATTGGTCGACATTTGTTATCTCTGTCAAATCCGGTTATAATTCGTTTTGAAATGAATGGTTTCGTTCAATGTCAATCGAGTTTGTTTGCCCTAAATAACAATAACAAACGATTGAACTAATCCTACAGATCCTGTTGATTGATCTCATTATGATTTCATTTGTGAACATTTACGCGTCAGTTTTGATTTAATTCGCTCATGGCAAGGATCGTTTGTTATGTCAATATAGTTATGTCGATTTGAAAATGATCTTGTTTGGATTCGATCGTGTTTCCTGTTGATGAGGCAGCATAATAATTGCCTATGATTTGTTTTAATTGTATCGATTTCAAATTGATATGAAATGATTTCATTACTGTTCGATATGATTCTGTTCACCCGATTATGTGGCAACAAACGAAACAGAGTATATGCATCTCTGTAGTCATTTGATTTTAGTTTTGTTTTGATCTCGAATTAGTATAACAATCTCAATTTGAATGATTCATTTGTCTTTCGAATAGCCATTAGATACTTGTTAATAATTGAATTTAATTCTTTAAAGATTTGAATTGATTTTAATGCTGATTTTGTGTCTGATTTAGACCAGCTACAGAATCGCAAGATTCTGTAGGTAGTCTATATAATTAGATTTTTATCATTTTCTTTAACAAAATATCGTCCTAACTTGTTCATTTTTTACCCTTTTCAGGTACATCCAAATTGCATTGTGCATGCTGGACAGTCTAGGAGATGTTTGTGTGTTTTAGTTTTATTTTAGGTTCCTAGTTTAGTCAGACTTGGGATATCTTCCCAGATTTTATGTAAACAGTTTTGATAACTTCCACAGGGATGTTTTACCCTGTGGAAGGTCT
>ML865123.1:11311-22170 GCA_009831015.1 Picea engelmannii
GATGTTTTGCTACAGCTTTCGCTTTTCAATATATCAATCTTTTGTTTCAAGTTTATGCATGTCATTTGCAGTTGATTATAGACTACTTTAGCTATCATAGTCTATTGCAGAATGATATGATTTAATTAATGTGCTATCCATATTTGATTTCTTTCATTATTTTAAAAAATACAACAATTACTTTGTTTCAGTTGATGAATCACATATTTCTCTTCTTCATTAATTGAATCATTTTGTATAAGTCTTTGCATACAGGTTTATCTAACTGTGAAGAGTTATAAATCATAAGATTGTTGTAATTTTTATGTCTTGTTTGTCCTGTAATCATATTTGAAGAGCACTGCAACTTTCTGTTTATAAGGAACGCCTGGATAATTCGGTGCGGGTTTCCTCCCTCCGATCAGCTAAGACAATCATCATACACAGGACAAACCTGGAGCGTTTCTCTAGGTCAGTTTGTTATTTATTTGTTTGGTTAATTTGTTAGTATAATATTAGTAGTTTAGTTAGATATATGTTTAGTTAGATGTGTAGTTAGAATTAGTATATTAGTTGTTTAGTTTAGTTAGTTTTGTTTTATTTCTGTTCATAAAATTATAAAATCAACAAAAAATATCTCTTTCTGTCTTAGGACAAAATATTAATGAGTTTTCAGGTTTTATTTAAATCTGTAAATTGTTAATATTGTATATTTTGTGAATAAGATTGATTTCTATTAGTAGTTAGATAGTTAATTAGTTAGAGTTAGTATAGTATTAGTTAGTAGATTGTATATATAGAATAGTTAATTTTGTTTTAGTTTGTTTAATAGTTAGTTTTAGTTAGATTAGTTAGTTTAGAGTGGTTTTTCTTTTTTTGTTTTCTTAGGACCTTAGATCGGCTAATGGAGCCGCTAAACCCGTCAGGGTGGTTCATCCCAAACGACTTGGGTTATTAGACAACCCCAGACCGGTTCCACTCTCCCAGTTGATGGACGGAAAATTTCGCCCGTCAACAAATGGCGCTAGAAGGAGAGCCTGAATTTAATTAATGGCACGAGGTGGTCGCAAGACTCCTCCACCACATAATCGCTCACCTATAGTGACTAGAAGCCATTCAAATGATAATATTCCCCTTCAAAAAACAACTACTTCAACCGACGATCCACGAATCACAGTTGAGCCATCAACCCCTAATCCTACTGGTGGTGACATACAAGAGAGTGTCCGTCAATCTCTTATTAAAACACATAGTGCCTTAGCCCGTTTGAGGCAACCTAACCGTCTGTGGGGACAACCTTTGGACTTCTCTGATATCAGAGAACAATTAGGTGACACTGGCCTTACTGTGAATCCTTCAGATCCAATCTTAAATCCTGCTGCAGGAGGATCTGGGATACCCCCTTCACCACCTCCATCATCTCCTTCCTCTTCTGGAGGAGGTTCCTCTGACGAAGGCGATTCCCCTTCTCAGCCTTCCACACCCACTACACCAATGGAAAATCAGAACAACCTTGCTAGACCTTGGCTTGACCAGGATGTCGTAGCTGTACCTAGAGCTCAACATCCCTTACCTAAACACCCGGAGAAATGGCTTCCCAAGTTTGACCCTGACTCAAAACAGATCGCTGAAGATCACATTAAAAAGTTTATGTTAGCCATAAGACTCCGCAATGTCGAGCATGAAGACGTTGTTTGTAGGTTGTTCCCTTATACTTTCGAGGGCAACACATCCACATGGTACTTTGCCCAACAAACCCATACCATCGTGTCTTGGAAAAAGTTTGAGTCTTTCTTTTTGGAAAAGTTCGGAGACGGTAAACCTCCGAAAGTCCTAGTCATGGATCTTTCTAGCTTAAGAATGAACCCAAAAGAAAATGTTAAAGACTTTAATCAAATATTCTTAACACTCAAAAAACGAATCCCTACGGATTCCATGCCTGCTGAGAGTCTTATAATAGCATACTACACTAAAGCTTTGCATCAAAGTATAGCTATTTGGGTTAAACGATCTAAGAAAGCCACATTGTTAGAAGCCTTCGAGGAGGCCAGCCAGATTGAAAAAGACATTCTTAGTCTTAAAGACTCTACTAGCAACGAAACAAAGACTAGTTCTTCTTCCAAAAAAAAATCTAAATCCTCCCCAGACCTACTCAAAGTAAAACACAACCTGGAAACTCTGATTTAGAAAACTTAACTAAAGTTGTTCAAAAACTGTCAAATCAAGTTATAGACTTAAAAATGACGATCGAAGAAGCTTCCTCGAGCAAAGGTACTTACAAGCCCCCATTCTGGAAGCCTTTTCCTACCAACCGACCTAATCCAACCACCGAAGGCCTTAATCTAGAAAGTCTGCAATGCGCTCTTCAAACAATTCTAGAAGCCCAAGATAACCTGATGCCTCCTGAGATTCCTGAGGAGGTAGTTGAACAAGAGACAATTCAAGAATAAGAGTCTTCTCCAAACAGTTTTGGACACTTCTCGAATATCATCTTTCAAGCTAACTTCGAGACAGTACATCCCTATAATACCAGGAGTAAGACAACAAACAAACCTTCTTCCGAAAACATTACAACTTCGCCTCCAAAGCAATCTAAATCAACTGAGACTAAACAAAGTAATGTGAACCCCAACTTAGATTATGATGTAGTTTAAGATCTTAAAAAGTTGAGAGCTAACATTTCTGTTTATGAGTTATTTGAATTTCCATTTCTACTACAAAAAATATCTCAGAGAATTGCAAAAATGGTAATTCAAGTGGTAACAAGGTTGTGCAGAACAAAGTTCCCCAGAAGACTTCCACTAAAAACAATCCTGATCCACAAGATAAAGGAAGCCTTCCTGTAAGTAATGTAAATAATGTAAATAATGTAGATAAAGTATCTTTAGAAACTGCGAGTAAAAAGCCACAAGCTACCACTCTTAGCACTCGCAAAAATGTAGCTCCATTTTTGTTAACTTTCGAAATCTTTAATAGAAACGTGCAAAATTGTATGGTAGACTCAGGAGCGTCATCCAATGTGATGCTGTGGTCTGTATGCCAGAAAATTAACGCAGAAGTTGAACCATCTACTTTAAAAATCACACAACTTGATCAGACAAATGTTAAAGTTATAGGCAAACTAAAAAATGTGCTTATTAGATTATCGTCTAACCCCAAGGTTCATCAAGTTATTGATATAATTGTTGTGGATATTCCAGAAGTGTATGGTCTGTTTTTAAGTAGGGACTGGTCGGAGCAGCTACACGGTTATTTTTCAACAGATTGGTCTCATCTATGGCTTCCAGACAACGGTAAGCCTAACAAGATAAAAGTGAATTGTGAACGCTACCTTAAGTTCACAGTCACAGATTTAAACAATCCCAACGAACTATTTACACCTTCTACTGATTCACCTGAAGTACAAGGGATGGACACCTTCTTCGGCAATTTCATGGCCGAGGCTTCACCTATCACCAATCCAGAACAACAGTCCGAGATTGTAGCATATTTGCAGCCAACAGCTTCTACGCAACGGTCTCATGTACCCGATGGAAATCAAATTTGGTCTCTTTATTTCGATGGGTCAAAGTTTAAAGAAGGAGATGGCGCACGCTGCGTTATTATCGATCCGGCAGGTAACAAAACATTGATGGCATGTAGGTTGGAATTTGAATGTACTAATAATACTGCAAAATATGAGGCTTTACTGCAAGGTCTCAGAAAAGCTTCGGATATGAACATTCAAAATTTGACCGTCTTTGGCGACTCTGAAATAGTGGTTAGACAGGTAAGAGATTCTATCCACTGTCTTTCTTTGCATCTCAAAAGATACCAGTCTGAGGTATGGAATTTAATGAATAAATTTTCTTCTTTCAATATAAATTCTATTCCTAGATTGAATAACTCTGAAGCAGATTTATTAGGTAATGTAGCTTCTAAAATTTTTCCTGCAGAAGGCTTGTCCCCAGATGCATTCTCCGTTGAGTTGTTGTTTAGACCATCCGTTCCCGACAACATCATGAACTGGAGAGTATTTAAAGATGATCAACAAATTATTAACTTTCTGCACATGGAAGAAACCTTTCAAGGCACAGTGATAGACGAACACACGCATGACGACAATTTGCGCGATTTCATGGTAATACCATATCTGAGAACTCCGAAATCTTTATCGGATATGGTAAACTCGATCCCTAAATCTGTAGTTAGATTAGAGAAGTTTTATGATCTTCAAGATAAATTTAAAAAGACGGTCAATTGTAAAACCAATAGCTCCTCGTTATCATATGAAAAAGTAAACTTAGGAACTAATGAAAATCCTCAGTGTATTAATCTAGGGTTGGGGTGTTCTCAACAAGAAAAAGATATATTTATTAAATTGTTCAAAGAGTTTAAAGATATCTTTGCATGGACGTATGACGACCTTAAAACGTTCGACCTTAATATCATACAACATGTCATTCCGATGAAGCCCCAAACCTTACCCTTTCAAAAAAAACTAAGGAAAATGCACCCTAAGCTCGAACCGACCGTTCAAAAAGAATTGAATAAGCTCCTAAATGCTAAGAGAATTTTTCCTGTTAGGCACACTCAATGGGTTTCTAACCTTGTCCCAGTCCGGAAGAAAAGTGGGGAAATCCGACTCTGCGTCGATTTTCGAAACCTTAATAGAGCGTCTGATAAAGACAACTATCCTGTCCCGCCCATGGAACAGATCCTTCAATAGGTATCTGGTTCTGAGAGGCTATCCTTACTAGATGGTCTCTCGGGATACAACCAAGTCCTGATGTCTCCACGAGACCAACTTAAAACTACCTTCTGTACCCCGTGGGGAACTTATGCTTATCGTAGAATGCCCTTTGGATTGATTAATGCTGGAGCCACGTTCCAGAGAGAAATGGACATTGCTTTTCGAGTCTTAATCAATCAGTCTGTCGTAGTTTACTTAGATGATGTGACTGTATTTTCTAAAAACAAAAACGATCGTCTAGCCCACTTACGAGCCGTTCTACAACGATGTCGCAAATACGACATCTCCTTGAATCCCAAAAAATCCATCTTTGCAGTAGAATAGGGTAAACTCTTAGGATTTATTGTGTCAAGCGAGGGGATGATTATCGACCCTGAAAGGACTCAAGTCATCGCGAAACTTCCCCCTCCTACATCCAAAAAATCTATGCAGTCTTTCTTAGGCCAGATTAACTTCATGAGAAGATTTTTCCCCAGCTTCTCTGAAATGGTTAGACCCTTGCAAAACCTAATTAAGAAAGACACCCAATACCACTGGGGACCCCTAGAAAGTCAAGATTTTAATGCAATAAAGAAGGTGATGCAGGAGCATCCGCAATTCATCATATGAACCAACGCGAGGAGAAAGAAGATGACAGCTGGACAAGCCAGCAACCTTTTTGATTTTGAATTTTACCTTGGTATTGTTGCGCCGCCGTTTCACTAAAGGCATTCAAAGCTGAGCACATTTGTAATATAATGTAGATAAGGAGGCATTTAACAGTTTTAAATGCTGGTAGATAGGGTTAGCTGTAGATTAGACAGTTTCATCTTCCCGGAGGGAAAACGAATATAGGCACCCTCCTTGTGTAATTGATTATCATTCAGCATTAGAAGAGAAAGAAGAGTAGAGCAGAGAGCTTGTGAAGAAACCCCATGTACAGACATTGAATTAATAGGAAAGCTGTTATTCAATTCCATGGATGTGTTTAGTCTCTTTGTGTTGTTAGTATTCTGCTATTGCATGCTTGTTTCCTTTTATGCTTATCTTCTATATGCTGCATATGTGATTGCATATCAAGTTAGAAACCTGAGAGAATGAGGGAATGAGTTACAATTGTTTCTCTTCTTAAGCCTGGAGATTCCTGTATAGAGTGCAGTTGAATTTCTCCGCATAGAGTGCGTGAGGAGGCTGAGCAGTTGAACTTTTGTTCTCTTTTGCCCAGAGTCGAGTTGGATTATTCGAACCGTGCAGGTGAGTGCGGGTCGAATTGAAGTCTCAGAACCGAGTCTGAGAAGGGAAGGTCGAACTATTGTGAGTGTGAGTGCACAGGACCCGGAAGACTTCATCACAGGGGAAAGTGGTTGAAGGCCGAGTATAGGAAGTATGATGGAGAAAACTTTCTGGAGGAATCCAAGTTGTTAAAAGCTCAGGGGAGATAGTCCCTTTGCTTCGCTCACACAGGACGAAGGTGGTGAAGCGGAGAACTCTTCAAGGGGAAGAGAATCGACGACTTGAAGTTGTCGAGAAGAGTTTTGAAATCTCGCTGACCGTCCGATCGTGGAGGAGTTGTGCGAGAGATAGCCCGTAAGCACAGGTGAGAAATAACCCAAGTCCATCGGACTTCGGGGTTTCGGCATTCGGGAGTTGGCAAGGTGAGGACTCACACCTCGTAGAATTGCGAGTCGCGATTACCCCAAGCATTCTGAACCGTTGATCTGGACGGGGACACGTGGCGCAAGATCCTGAGGAGTCGGAGCCCGGGGTTTTGCGAGGGCTATGACCTTGTGCATCAGGAGGTGCGAAATCTCGAATCACGATTTCCCGATTTAGTAGGAGCCGTCGATTGTCGGAGGGACAGGTGGCACAAATCTGGAGTATCGGAGTTTCGACATTCGGGGTTTCCAACAGCAAGAACACTTATATCGTGGATCCGCGATCCGAAAAATCCCGAGGTTGACGTGGCAGCGTGGGGCCCGGGAGTGAGTGGAGTCCAGGTGGCTTCGCGTCGGGAAGTCGACACCTGGGCACTCAGGGTTTTGGTAATCCAAAGCATTGACATCGCAAGTGGCGATATCCCGAGGTTGACTGTTGACTATCGGTACTTGGGGCTCGGCGGTTCAAGTGATACGGGAGCAGTGCGTAAGGTTCGCGAATCTGCGAAACTCGGTCTTCCGAAGTCCGAAGGGAGGATCACCGAGAAGTATACTGTGGGTAAGAGGTTCCCGAGTGGAGTGGAAGAGTACGTTGTAACTCTTCGGGCCTGAGAAGAAGAGAAGGTCCTGGTGAGAGCGACCATGTCGTCGAGAGGACCGGTAGCTATCAGAAGGCCATAATAGACGCTCCATCTCTCATGAGCCCTGATTTTTCACAAGACTTTACACTCTATACTTTTGCTTCTGACCATTCCTATGCCGCCGTCCTAACCCAAAAGAATGCCGAAAACAATGAAGTACCCATTGCCTTTATGAGCTCTTCTTTCAAAGGTGCTGAACTTAATTACCCAGCGGTAGATCGGCAAGCTTACGCTGTTTTCAAAGCAGTCAAGCACTTCCGGTCCTATCTTTTGAAGTCTAGGATGAAAGTCATTGTCCCCTACCCAGCCGTGAGGAACCTGTTAGTGCAGAAGGAACTAAGTGAAAAGAGAGCTAACTGGGTCACCTCCTTGCAGGAGTATGACTTAGAAATCACCCCAGCTCAGATAGTGAGAGGCCAAGGGTTATGTAAGTTAGTTGTTGATTCAGCAGCAGGACAACAGGAAGAAAGAAATACGTCAAGCCTAGGACAACACGATCAGAATCTAATCTGTTGCGCACAAAACTCTGTCAGTCCTTGGTATGACAATATAAGATTCTGTCTTGAACATGGGTTAGCCCCCCATCACCTGGATCTCGCTAAAAGAAGAGCGTTGAGATTAAAGTCTACCTCCTTTCATCTGGTTAATGGTATCCTGTTTCGTCAAAGTTTTGACGGCGTACTGATGCGCTGTCTTGAAAAAGACGAAGCAAAAAAAGTCTTGCTAGAGTTGCATGCAGGAGAAGCTGGTGGTCATTTTGGTGGTGACACCACTTCCCGTAAGGTTTTAAGAGCCGATTATTACTGGCCCACGCTTTTTAGAGACGCCCATGCCTTGTGTCGTAAATGTATCATTTGTCAGAAAGCGTCAGGGCGGTTACAAAAACCAGACTTTCCTTTGTAGCCCGTTTCAGAAGATTCTCCTTTTTCAGCAGTGGGGCCTTGATATCATAGGTCCAATCAACCCCCCGTCCTCGCAACAACACAAGTTTATTGTGACAGCCACAGATTAATTTACCCGATGGTCTGAAGCTGCTGCGTTAAGAACCGTCAACACCAGTCAGGTAATTTCCTTTTTAAACTCGAATATTATCACTCGTTTTGGTATCCCTGACTGTTTAGTATTCGATAATGATTCTTACTTTTCTTCTCTTGAGATCAGTGAGTTCACTTTGGAAAAAGGAATTAAACTGAAGTATTCTGCTAGTTATTACCCCCAGGGCAACAGATTGGCAGAATCAACAAACAAGAACTTGATTAAAATCATCAAGAGAACGGTGGTTGAAAATCACAAAAATTGGCACAATGCACTGTTGAACGCGCTGTGGGATGATAGGGTAACGCAAAAAGATGCTATAGGTAACTCCCCCTTTTTTCTCGTTTATGGCAAAGAAGCAATTCTTCCACCTCACATTCTTCTTCCTTCGCTACAGTTGTCGCAGAAAATCCAAGAGGAAGATTGTCCCCCTTTGGAAAACCGAATTAACGCTTTGATGAAGCTAGAAGAGGTAAGAGCCCAAACTAAACGTAAGTTAGATCAACATAAACTATTGGTTAAAATCTGGTTCGATGCTAACTCTACTTCAGATAGGAATTTTGAAGTAGGTGACCTCGTCCTGAAATGGGACAAACCACACGAGGGAAAGGGAGAGCACACAAAATTTCAAAATTTGTGGCTTGGACCATTTTTAATTGCTGAAAAGTTGGGTCCCAGTTCTTTTCAATTGCAGAATCTAGAAGGGTAGCTTGACACCTATCCGGTGAATGGCCAAGCCCTGAAAAGATACTTTGCTTGATAACTACCCTTGTATATTATGTACATATTTTGCTTTTGTTTGCTTTTTTGTTTTTGATTTTTCCTTCGATTTTGTCAGCTTGTGTTTTTGGAAAATACACATACCTGTACACTGAGCTATGCAGAAAAAGACAATAGAAAATTCCTTCGCTGAAATAACAGCTAAGAAAATTTGTACAAACATCAATGGTATATTTCTGAAATTTATATCTGTTTTGGAAAAAGTCTGTTGTTTGAAAAGAAGTTGACTGATTTCAATTTCTGAGTAAAGCTTGTCATGATCATCTATTATCTTTTTACGCTGTCCCTATTCCTTAAAGGAATGACTCAGAATATGTCTCCCTGTCTTAGGAAGTTGTTTTTGTAAATGAAACATCTCTGGATCTAAATAAAGGACAGTTCTAAAAAATTCTGATGAGGTCTGAAAAAATATGTTAAAATATCATGATTTTCAGCGTCACCCCACTCAACTATATATCTATGAAAAAAGAAAACAACATAAATTATTAATAAGAGCTGTGGGAAGTGCTTGTAAACCCGTCGGGATGTTGAACAGGTCTACTGGTAGCGGGTAAATGCATGCATGACGCCAAGACAACTTCGTCGGGGTACTGAACAAGCCCGCTGGTAGCGAAGCAATGTCGGGTATATGAAAATTTGCAAATAAGAAACCTCTTTAATGTCCTTTATTATGATCCAAAACTTCTTGGCAGGATATAGATGTCAGAGTGGGTTAAATGGCAACCCTGTCAAGGCTATGGATGCCTGCTGGCAGTAGTGGCTCTGTCAACAGTATTGGAGATTTTATCTTTAATATCGTGACTCGCTGGTCTTAATACTATTATCTGTTTTCATCTTTTAAAACACTGCTGGAAGAGTTGGTTAATGATGATGTTTATACAATTTTCTGGTTGTTGCTTTTGAGTTCGAATTATCTTTGTTGTCCTAATCTGAATTTGTGCTTTTGGCAGAGATAACTGCTTCTACCAGTGTGTCACCATTGTTGTCAGCCAATTCACATTTTTCTACTGTCTTATAAGTCGCCTACACTAATGTTTCACAAACATTAATTTTTCGTCACAATTCTCAAATAAATGACATTTTTATTTTTGCGACATTTGCACATTTACCTTCGTTTATTTTCACGAATGTAAGCGTGAAAACTTGGTCTTTCGAAGTCGCATTAGAATCATTATTGAATTGTCGTTATCCTTCTTGTCGATATGCCTATTGCGCTTACATTTTAATTATCATTATACAGTTGGCAAGACCTTCTGATCTGCACTCATTTGGCATTCTTTGATTGATCATGTAGTTTTGTTTCATGATTGATTAAGTTTGTGATTCATTGGCGATTGGATTTATATGTTCTCTGATTTGATCTACTTGACCATTGGTTTCATAAAAATATATAGGTGTTATGGTTAAACCCTTGATATATTTCATTTGATATGACACCTAGTTCAAAACACATTGGTACCTCGCTTAAACTCTTGATATGAATTGATACAATGCATGTCACATGGTCAAAACATTGGTATTGGTTTCGATTTGTAAGTTTGGTTTTAAAACTATGGCATAATATTGCTTGCGCGCATGGTTTATCCACTTACCAAAGGTTTCAATGGATTGATTGAAATGGCATAGTTATAATACATGTGCGTTGTGATTTGTATAGTTGAAAGCGTCGACGGTTGTACCTTGGCAATAACTATTATACATGGCCAACAAATAGCTCCACCACCTTCGCACGATGTCATTAATGCCTTCCCTTATCCCTGTTTTACTTCTGTTAGCTCGGTGTTGGCAGCCAACCCAATTTTTTTGATTGCTCTCAAAAGCTGCCTACACCCCTTGTCGTATTACGACAAACCATTGTCGCATTGTGCTAATGGACATTCATCTTATTTTTGCGACAATTCCAATTCAATTTCGCTTTTAGTTTTCACAACTGCAAGTGTGAAAACACTTCTTTCGTTAATTAGATTGTCGTCGTCTTTGGTTGATACTTGATCACTGGTTTATCATCTGATTGCTAATGTTGTATCAGACTTATGTTCTTGAGCATTCTTGATTGGA
>ML865125.1:0-16952 GCA_009831015.1 Picea engelmannii
TGCATAACTAGCCTAATACCTATTAAAACAAAGCTATATCAGACAGAGAGATCCCTCTCTGAGTCTTGGAGGGATAGATCCAAGACTTGAAGTGGTTTTGATGTTGCCTCTGCGACTGCCTTACAGCCTTGGGAAAATTACAGAGTGCTAACAGGGACTTCGCAAGAGGAGAATGCCAAAGTTCGACACTCCAACTCGCAAGGTCGCGAGCTACGAGAGGCGCTAGCACTTGAGCCCTGGCTGACGGTTACGTGTGGAGGGCGCTGACAAGGAAAGGAGCCAGACTCGTATCTCCATCTCGGGTATCGGGAGTTTGGAAAATATGAGCTGAGGGTCTTCGACCCACAAAATTGCGAGTCGCGAAATGCAAAGGGCTTTTAATGTCAGGCCCACAGTATCGCCGAAAGTGTTCTGGGCCGTATGATCAAGGAGAGACACGTGGCGCACAATTGGGCTATGTCGCCACCTCACCTATCGCGAATTTGAAGAGCAAGGATTAGCTCCCTCCCATCCATGAGACGCGAAGTGCCAAAGGCATTCGAGATTTGGGCCCACAATATTACCGAGATGTTGAGGGTTGTTCGATCAGAGGGGGGCACGCAGTGCACAATTAGGCTCTATCGCCTCTTCGCACATCGCGACTTTGAAGAACGAGGATCAACCTCCTCCCATCCGCAAAACACGAAGTGCTGAAGGCACCCAGTGTCGGGCCCACAATCTCGCCGAAATGATCCAGGCCGTCCATCCCGGAGGAACACGTGGTGCACGATCGGGCTCTGTCACAACTTCGTCCATCGCAACTGTGAAACACTTTTTCTTTGTAGCTAGGATCCCTGAAACGCGAAGTGTCGAAGGCACCTTGGCCGTGGGCCCACGGTCACAGCACAAGGTCGTATGGGGTAAGGACAAAGAAATCAAGGGATATGGAGCCAATATGATCAAAAGAAGAGGGATCGTGTTTGTTGTTTTTTGAAGCCAAATCCATCCGCCATGTGACTGGTCGTTTTTGCAGTTTTATTCACCAAGAGTCCTGAATGCTAGAATGAGGGAATTTCCCGAAAGGAGGAGGATCGAAGTGCCTTAGAAAAAGGCTCCAGGGGAAGCTAGCCCCCGAGCTCGGGAAGCGAGCGTGTGGTCGTTTCTTGTGCTCAAAGTTTCGATCGCTCGCCATAGAGGGGAGCGATTAATGAAAAGTAGGCTGGTAGCTGAAACTTCAGTTCTAGCCATGAATGTGAGGCATGGAGGTTCTGGTAGGCAGTCTGCCCAAGACCATCCGGTGTGCAGGTTGATCTGAAAGGCCCATGCCGATCTGATGTTCTCGTCCGACCAAAGAACTTGCACACGATAGGTTGGACTTTAATGTCTCATCTACCCTACTGATGCCAAGGGAGTGCACTACTCTGAGTATATATCCTCAATTGTTGTATTTTTGTAAGGGATCGATGGTTGAGCTAGGCTCCCGATTGTAAAGTTTTGATGAAGCACTAGTTGCTCTAGTTATGTATTGGCATTTGAGACTTCTTGCCTTATGAATGTCATCCTCTTTCCATCTCTCTGTGTACACTGTGTTAGAACAACTCGAAATTGGAGGATCCAGTCGAGTTGCACTGTTATAGGATGATGTATGTTGGATCACTGTAATAGTTGTATTGCTTCTAATCAGTTCTTGTATTTTCTCCACGCTGAATGATTTGGAATTGGAAGATCCAGTCAAGTCACCCTTCAGTTCCTCGAAACTCTGAACCAAGAGGATCTTGTATTCTGAGTTTTTCCTCCTCAAGCTATTGAAAGTCCTGATGCCCAAAGCAGTCTTGCTCACTCATCTCACTAAGTCTTCCATCTGCTCATTTTATAATCAACTCACTGATGGAAGTTGGATCAAGACCTCCTTTGTTTTTCTACATACCAAGACTGGTTTTCTGAGTTAGAGCGATATCTTCTTGAGTCTCTATCCATTCGATCACCCCATTAAATTATTCGTGACATAAACTGATGGGCGTCGGGCTCTGCTCCTGCTGCAATCCAAGAGTGACTTCCAATGCCAACAGAACCAACTTGCTAGGGCATCATGTGATTCCCCCTAAGTATGGACAAGTCAAAAGGCATAAGATCCAAGCACATGTCATAAAGCAAAAGAGAATTAAATGCACATATTAAAATGTTTTGAGAATCAAAGTGACACATACCATGATACCCAGACTCATTACCTCATGAAGAAAGACCCACTGTTGTTGAAGGACCAGGTTGATGGGATGGATGTTGTTGTTGCTGACAAGATGGAGGCATTGAAGAAGAAGGACGGGCCCTCTAGGGCCAGGCTCAAGTCAATATGGCTCTCGGTACTCCATGTCTAGGACCTATGGGCCTCGCGACATAATCTCCTTAGTTATCCCTATGCTAGGGGATAACATCTGGCTCGAACTTGGGGACATGTGCTCACCATAGAGCACATGAGAACCTCAACATCTCTGGTATGACCTATGACCTCCTAGATCTCAACAAAAATCATTAGTAATCATTTGGGGTGGTGATATCACCCCTGGCTCATATATGGTACAATAAAATGAAAGTAAGAAAACATATATACAAATATAAATACAACTACTCTAGCATGAAATGCAAATGGTATATACAATGAATGCAAAATTCCTACCTACTTACCTCTACTTGCATGTTGGTTGAATGCTAGGTGTAGTCAAATAGCCAATGAAACCATCCTAGCAATGTCTCATAATACCTGCCTTTGTGATTCATCATAAACCAAAACAATGATAAGTCAAGCACAAAAATAACATGGGTTAGAAAATGTACTGCATCATCAGAAGTCGTAAAGTCTAACTCATGGAGGCGGGAGGGAGGGACAAAATCACTCCAATTCACACCTTTAGGAAAGTGCTCAATCCATCTCAGAAAGGGATCATGAAAAATCAAAGGTTCAATAAGTCGACTCAAAGAGTCTGGGGGTTGGCTACCTTGGATGTCTTCACAATCTGAGGTATGGGAAGGAAATAGCAAGAACCTAGAGGATGATTGGAAATTTCTCAAGGGAAGGATAAAAAACTGAGATAATAAAGTTCTTTTTAAGGTATTCAATCTACCCTTAGATTCTAAAAGAATGCTTTGACCGGGATAAAACTCAAAACAAGGGACATGTTTCCCAACAACGCCCTTAATGACATAGAGAGGTAAAGTAATCGAATGGGGCTAGGGAACCTTGTCACTAGTACCCTGCTTCAAGAAAGCAATGTCCTCACCTCTATCAAGATCTTAACACAATGGTGGTTGATAATCTTCTTGATAAAATACATCGAAGTGATCAAAGGAGTACTCATCGAAATATTCAATGTATGACCGAAAATAATCAGGAGAAAATAGAACTAGGTCACCCTTGGAGATGTCTGTAGCTATATAATTTCCTTGTTGCCAGATGTCAGAATCATTATTTACCTCATATGATAGTTGTAGAGGCAACGCTTGGAAATGTCCTTCCATATCATAAATGTGATCCTCATTAAAACCAATCACATCCCACTTACCTCTTCCAACATGTATGAACTCATCAATATTGTCAATAATGTTAGTACCTTTATCATAACAAAAAGGATTTAATGCATCCAAGGGCTCCTCTAATACTTTTTCACTTTCCAAATCATAAAACAAAGCATCATCAAAATCTTGGAAAGGGAAGTAACTCACCATGTTCACTTCTTGTTGTGCAGGAGCATCAATGGTTTGGATGACTTTATCAAATGGAAGAGGGTCCAATACACCATCCCCAAGACTCTTCTCTTCGTCTTCATTAGAAAATGAAGGAACTAGCTCTTCCAAGGGTTGCTTTACTTCTTCACCTTTTGAATCATAGAACAAGATGTCATCAAAAAACTGGAAAGGAAAATGACTCACCTCATTCTCTTCATCTTGTGCAGGAGAGAGAGGATCTTGGAGAGCTTCATTGGACGGAGGAGCGACTACCAGTGCTTCATCCTCATAATTCACTTCTCTATTTAAATCTTCACTGCATTCTATCGAATCATGGGAGAAATCTTGCTCCTCTTCAAGGGGTTCACAATTTTCTTCGTAAATATCTTCTTCTATATTAGAGGGTTCTTGGGATTGAGTATGGTATACATCCCTGAGATTTTTTACAATCTCAGTGGTGAATCCTTCATTCTCTAAGGCTATTGTGAGATTTTGAAGGGCATGTTCATATGTTTGGCATCATGGTTTGACAAATTCAATAAACCTATTGATGAGGTCTACGAAAGATGATATACCCCTATCTTCACAACAACCCTTTAAACAAATCTTGCAAAAAGGATGGCAGAGAAAGTATGAATAATTTTACCAGAATATCCTCCCCTCCCCATTCTATCTCACTTATATACTTCATAAAATCTACAATGTGAGTAATTGGGAGGCCTCCAAATCTTGGAGAGTTTTTCAAACATTTTGCATCAAATTAATGCACGTATCCTTGAAAACTTTTGAAATCAATAGTCGGATACACTTTTTCCCAGGGCGCCATGATCCCATAACTTGGAAATATCACAAAATTGAAAGTAAGGTGGCACCTTGGAAAAGGTTAGTGGAGTCGCCAGATAATTTTCTTGAAATTATCAAAGGGATGAGGCGATCACCCTCAGTGGAGTCTCTAGGTAAGCTTTGTAAGATAAAAACTTTTGAGGAAAGGCTTACTGAAAAGTGTCGTCTTGAGGAGAATTGACTCAGTGTTCTCCGACAACGACGCCAAAATGTTATTCCGCAAATTGTACTTGTCCCAAAGGGAAAGGCTAAAGGAGGGCAAATTGGCGTAACAGGAGGTTGTCCTATCATTGTCACCTTAATAAGACACCTCTTTCTATTTAGGGATGATAGCCCAGGGGAGACATCTCCGGTGACCTGGGGGTTTGAGAAGGAAAAGGTTAAAGTGTCAATAAAAGATATCCCCTCTCACAAGTCACACCGATTAGAAAGTCTCAAATTTTTAATCAATGAAGCAACGATATGCTTAGATGTACCTACCCAGAACAAAGCAACAAGAAAACAATATCTTTTGCAAGTGCAATTTGATGTTAGTGCTTTATAAAACCTTGGACTTGTCAATAAAAGAAATAATTTGATGCAAGATGAAGTAAACAAAATTTTATTACAGCAATGTAAACAAGATGATAGCTTCATAATAAATGCCTCAAAAGAGCTTCACAATGACCAAAAATAATAACCCAATAATAGCAATATACTAGCACTTGTCAGAATCTAATTAGGTAGTGTAAAAATCAACTTTTGCAATTGCTTTTAAGTGCTTTTACTGTTGTAATAAATGGGTGTAGCTTACTTTTGTAACAACAACAAGAATGTTAGTGAATTAGCCTAATCTAAGGTTAGGGAAGGTTAGTAGGTTGCTTGAGGTAAAAGATTTAAGGGTTGGTTTCATCAATCAATCAAATTCAAGGTCTGAATCAGTGCCTTTTATGGCTAATGGAGTCACTTTGCAGCAGAAAAATTGAAGGAAACAAATGATAATGTAAGAGCTAAGGACAAAGAAAGATGGTGATTGAGGTGTTGGTAAGCCAAGGCCTCAATCAACAAGCCTTAGAAGGAAAACGACTTCTAGGAAGTAGGTAACCCTAGGCCCTATAGGTTTTCCTTCTTCTTTAGCTCAAGCTTGAAACAAACAATGGCTTCATGAAACAAATGATATTAGAGTGTTGCAATGACAGGGCTCTAGTACAATGCTTCAAAAGGTAGGGTTTCTAGCACAATCTAGTAGGTGAAAAGTTGTTAAGACAAGGACAATAACATGTTCTTGTTCTCCTAGGGTTTTAAACTAGCAATTTCATAATATTGGAAGAAATGCAAAGTAAATGTACCATAACCATTCAAAGAAAATATGGATTGCAGTTTAAGCCCAGTCAAAAACCTTCCACCAAGAAAATTGCCAAAAAACACCAAATTTAGCCTCCTCCAAGAAGTGCGCCTAAAATTTCAGCCAATAACCCTTAAGTAGGGCGCAAATTTCATACCTCACTTAGTGAGTGAATGAATCATGAAAAAATACAAGGGCAAAACCCCGTATTTATAAAATTACAATGACCTTCAATTACAAAATTAGGTCAAAAAGGCCGACATGGCCAGTTTACATGAAATATCTAGTTGTTTACATAAAATTGACAAATTAAACCCTAAATCAAGCAGGAGAGGTGACTTCATGCCCTTCTAGGGTGGCGTTGGGCCTCCTAGGTGAAACGTTGGCTTCCAGGAGCAAAACGTTGGGCTTCCCAAGGCCTCTGGATCATGCCACACATGCCACTTGGCACACGACTGCCTCTATCGTGTCCATATAACACTGGGTGACATCAAGGTTCACATAGGTGACATCACGGGCCTTCCAAGGCCAACATCATAGTGGGACGGCAAGACCCCCCTGGGTCCAGGCCTGCCAGGTTGTCTTTGGTGGAATGTCCTCCTCTCTCTTCGGTGCAAGCCTCTGGTATGTGTCTACCCCTGGTTGGGGTCTCAGCATCCATCTGGTGGGATTTTATCCCTATGGAGGTCCGAACTAATCATCTCCCCATGTGTACATATCTATCGGGTGTGGCCTTACAACAACAACAAGTACACCCTCCATGGGCTCATAAATCACAGGGATCATAGCAATGCCAATCACATATAATCATCAAGTTACCCAAACATGTGCTTAAAACCCCCCTTTTCCCAGACACGTGCTCAAAGACGTTATGCTATTCTACAAGACAGCGTTAGAGAGGACTTTAGGACGTCCTATTGGGATGATTCTCCTTAAGTGTGGGGTGTCCCTGGGTGAAGACCAATCTAGGTCATGTAAGTGTATGAGATGGTAAGGGGATGTTTGGGAAACGGGTGCAATGATGACATGGAAGTGTAGGGCTTGCCTGTGGGTGCCTCTGAAGAGGGTGAGCTGCACCTTTTTCTGGATGCAAATGTTTCTTATCCCATTCAATGCCTTTTTTTCTCTTTGTCTTATTTTTTTTTCTTTCAAGAGAATAGTTGGGGGACACTGCCCTGGTGTGGTGACCAGTGGTGACAATGTTACCCACAAGAATTTCACAGAGATGAGAAGGCTAGCTCGTGATGAGACCCCCTTTCTCTTGGCCATGCTACCAAGAGCCACTACCCCGGCATGGTGACCAGCTGAACGACAGTGTGATACTGCTACATGCCCATGGAACTAATAGGCTGGCTCGTGATTAGACCCCTTATCCTCCAACTAGGTCTTGAGTTTATTTATTTTATGGGTCCCTCCTTTTTCTTATTGAAAAGCCTTTTATTGCTTTCTTGGGGATCCCTGGGTGAAGTATCTGAAGGTTTTCTTCTTTCGGTTTTTATCTTTTGCTAGCTACTTTCACCCCCTTCTTCCCACAAGGCAAGGTACAACCCTTAAATAGCTTGGAAAACCTAATGCCTGAACCAATGCAGGGGATGGATGAGCGAGAAGATGATGAAAAGTGATAAGTATTGTGGGAATGGATGATGGCCTTTCATGAACCCACCCAATGGAAACTCACTCCTAAAAGAACCAACTTGCTAGGTCATCCTATGATTCCCCCCAGGTATGGACAAGTCAAAAGGCATAAGATCCAAGCACATGTCATAAAGCAAAAGAGAATTCAATGCACACATTCAAATGTTTTGAGAATCAGAGTGACACATACCATGATACTCGAACTCATTACCTCATGGAGCAAGACCCACTGTTGTTGAAGCACTAGGTCGATGGGATGGATGCTACTGCTGCTGACATGATGGAGGCGTTGAAGAAGAAGGACGGGCCCTCCAAGACTAGGCTCAAGGCAATATGGCTCTCGGTACTCCATGTCTAGGAGATGTGGGCCTTGATACATAATCTCCTTAGTTATCCCTAGGCTAGGGGATAACAAACGATAATTATATGCAAGTAAAATTGAAGTTATGAGATGTATATTGTATACATCCCATTTCAAAAAAAAATTGTTTTCTTATAGCTTAACCATCTACTTGTTTAGTTCCTCAATGCATTGTTGATTTGTTCCATACTTGCTCGTTACTATGTTTTCACTCCACTTTATTGAAAAAAAAAAAGAACAGAGCTATATCCATTTACGAGAACCATTTGGCCCTAATACATATGTTTAGTAATCCCTTATACCCAACTATTTATGAAAGAAAAACATGCAAAACAGAGGAATACTTGATATTCTTTCTTGTTTCAAAAATACTTACTTTTTAGGGCTCAATTTTACTCTATTTATAAAATAAAATCTATTGGGTATTAAGTGTCCATCATTACCTCTAAGCTTTATTACCATTTCTATCTTTGCATGCATAAATTTGGAGAATATAGTGAGTTTCTCAAGCTATGTTTTTAAAATGAGATATGCCTCTATTAGAAAAGAGCCGAGTATACATTTTTATGCCTTGAAAACCTACATGCATCACTTATCTCTTTGAGCTAATACTTCCATCTCCTCAAGCCATCATTAAAATATATTAATGAGCATTCAATGAAATACTATATTTTTATATTTACACACAGTTAATAGTATGTTGCATGTTTTTGGTGTTTGATATATAAAGAATGGCATTGTTTATGTATATTTATATGAGCTTTTTCAATAGAGGTTCTCGGGGATCCCAAAGAGGACAAGGAAGAAGAGCTAATGCTATTTGGAAAGAAGGAAGAAATAATAGGATATGATTTTCTGTTCATTTTGATGCCAATTCTAATGAACTCAATCAATTCGCGCAAACATCTTTTCCTGGGTGGACAACAAGCTTTACCCCCCATCCTTTTAGACTTGCTAATGCCCCTTTGCAAACTCATCCAAGCATAGTTGACATGCATTCACATCCTCAACCTGGCCTTGTCAATGATGGGTGGGAAGAAAACCTAAATAAACCTGCCTTTGGAATTGCAAACCGCCCCAACAATCATAAAAAACAACCTAAAACCATTGTTGCTACTTCAACCAATTCATTTGCACAAAACCAACCATGCATTGAGATTCAATCTTCTTCATTGAAGCTACCAACAGATGAAAAAGGAAAGAAACACATGGATAAGTCCTCCTGTTTTGATTCTTCAAAGTATGCTTTTGTTCATTCCAAGGAAAGCACTAAGGAGTTACAAGGAAATAGTAGGAAAGAGATTTCACATGTGGATATGTTTCCATAAATATCTCAGTACTAGTATTTCATATTTGTGATCACTTTGATGATATGTGTGAGATTTTGACTTCATTTTACATTTAAAATTTTGATTTAAAAACTATAATGCTTATGACATTTCTGAAGGATCAAGCTTTATATCATAGGTTATTTTGATATATGGAGGGACAAGGTTATAACATTACTATGTTTTGATGTTTTCCATACATATTATGCTCATGAGGTGTGTACAACTTAACTTTATATTTATTGTTTTGAAAAAGATTTATGGAGTGACAAGTGGTACATAATTGATGTGGAGACATAAGCCTTAAACAAGTTTAGTGAGACCTTTGTCTATCTTATGTAAGTCACTAATATAATCCTGAAGTCACTTTATTAATTTAAAGTTTCATTGATCCTATTTTCTCCTCCATTCCTTGTAAATATTTATTAAATAAGAAAAGCGGTTGAAACTAAGTAACTACTAGAAAAGAGTACAAAAAGATAAGATAGATCAATGAAGAGAGAGGATACACTCGAAGAGGGATTTCTTTAAAAGTGGCAAAGAAAGGCAAAGTGAGACTGATTTTGATCTTCTTCCTTAAGATTTTTTATTTTCTGCATTGTTTTCTTTGTTTAGAAGTTACGATTTTGTTTAGTGCTAATGAGTATTATCTTATGCAGATTATAACTGTGGGTATCACACTATTTGAGGTGGTCCAAGTCATATTATATAATCATTTTTCTTTCTCACGCACTTGGTTGTTTACATCTAAATCTTCCAAAGAATTCTTTGGTCCAAGTTCTCGTAGGAACTTGAAGAAGCTATTTTGTCATAACTGATATATGGTTAATCAATACAGATCATTGCATTGCTTTTACGGTTGAGTTCATTCACTATTTTAATGAATTATTTAGTTTCTTTAACATTTACTTCTATTATGTTTATCATCTATTATTGCTACAAGATCATTTTATTTTCATTTATTCTTTAAGTAATTTACACATATCTTGTTTATTTTAATTTTGTAAAGTGTTTTATTGTCATTCTTTCATTGTATTCTCTAATTATGCTTTATTGAATTTTTATTTGAAGAAAATTAAAAATTGGAAAACATTTAAAAACATTTTTAAATAAAGGTTTAAATGCCAAGAATTCATGAACACAAAGTCTTTATCATTTCTTTAAGGCTTAAAATTTAAGGTATCATTCTCACTTACCTCGCTTAGCCTTACGAGGTTTGAAGTGTTTTGGACGAAACATTATAGTTTTTCCCTCAACAGAGGGGAATGTTAGATACCTAATCCTAGGGATTATGGTGTATTGCAAATATTATTATTATACATTTAGGAGAAACATGAAGAGTCATAGGTGAATAGGAATAATCATCAAACCTCTTGGAAGATGAAACCAAAGGTCATATCTCAATGTATTTATATGTGGCTCACATTAATAAAGTCATTCAAGCCTAGAGTTATTCAAAGACTATCACTTCCACTACTCTACACAACTCAAGGGGAGCCCTACATAACACAAGGAAGATCTTCCCCTTCTCTAGCCATCACTCCGTTGAGGATATTCTTCCCTTCCAATGCCCTTTAGTGTAGGCCAAAAGAGTCCAATCCACTAGATGCTTTCTAGGAATAACCCCAAAGAATAAAATTTGAATCCCAAACAACCAATGGGCAATAATAACCAATGGGCGATGGCTTCCTAACTTGACTAGCCTCTATGCTCATCTATAACCTCTTTGTCTCTTCCTCATGGTTTGCAAATTCCCTTTTCACGGTGTTGATTTTTGTTTATCTCTTGATTTGGTTAATACTAGCAAGGGAAAACACATCGTGAGAGTTTTCAGAAACTTAGGCATGGGAATGAGAATGATGACAATGCCTTTCCTTCTGACAGGAGAATGAAGTATTCTCACATTTCTCCCATGATGAATATTTTCAACCCATGCTCCAATAATAGTGTGAGGCAGACATTCTCACTAACCTTCTACATGCATTCATTAGCTTTTTAAGTTGAAGGAGGTTGATGACTTCATTTAAGACACATGATGGAAAAGAGATGTTATCTTAGGCCAATACTTAGCAATAAATGATTACTTTTCGATATGCCCTCTTTCCTCTTTCCCTCTGGTGGAATCATAGTCCCTCTCATTCTCTCCACAACTATCCTTGATTGTTATATATTGTATTCTAGCATTAATATCTACATAGCTTGGGTTCACTATGGCAAACCCACCACACAATCCATAGAAGTATATGTACATCATCCACATGCCTAGCCATTCACTAGTTGGGCCCTGGCATTGAGCTTCGCATCGGTAATCCATACAAACATATTTACATTATTTACACACAGGGTCATTTATTTAAGTTCATGACACGACTTGCCTATATCATTATAACAATGCATTTACAATTTATACGTAAACTAATCTAATACATTTTAGGGGTCAAAACCAAGGTATTACATTCTCTTTAAGACACACTATTTTTCATTTTTTTAAAAATGTATTTTTGATGCATTGTGGTTTAGTGGCAAGTCAAAATGCTTGTTGTGACAATGACATAAGTTCAAATCCTGACAAGTAGACTCCGGTAAAATACCATATTTGAGAGAGGGTAAAAAATCTCAACAAATGCAATAAATCAAATATTAGTAGCATCAAGCATGAGTCCAAATCGTTTATGTGTAAAAAAAAGTCATCGACCAGTTATTCATAGGGTTGTTTTTGCAAATTATACATCAAATGAGTGTTTATAATTTGTCTTATCATATATAATAATATAAACATAGTTCATGGAAAACTTCAATGGGGAAACCTTCCTTGCATTTCTTCCCAAAGTTCTAGAAGGGGAAAATGCCTAAGATAGCGTGTAACCACTTTCGATAACTCTCCACATGCTGACACTAATTATGTGGCGATGGTGGACAAACATATACACTTAACCACAAGGAACCTAGATGTATTCAACCTCATTCACCCTAAATGTATTTGACCTTGTGACCTAGTTGACCAATACAATTTCCTAAAGAATCAAATCCCTTGGAGCAAGTGTCATGGCCATTACTTCAAAAGCTGAAATCCAAAAAATTAAAATGGTTGTCTATTTCATCATAGTTGCTTAGAAAAATATCATATATATGCATACATTAAAATGGATTTTTTTCCTAATTATAATATATAAAACATTAAATTATATAAAACATTAAATGTAAAAAACAAATAAAATAAATTTACATAAATCTATTTTTACTCAAAATCTTTCCTACATCACAAAATTCACATATAATTTTTTTTTTTCATATTAAATTTAAAATTTAAATAAATTTATAATAATCATACACATAATTCCCCTTTGTAATAACAGGGCTTAGCCCCTGCTAAATAAATTTGGAAATGAAGATGATGGTTAACACCCTATAATTATTCATAATGATTACTTTAAAACATGAATAATATGCTAACAAATGAGCTAGTTTCATAATCTTAAAATAAATCAACTTTTTAAAAGAATTCCACATAGACTCACAAGGGATGGAGAAAGCCTTATTGCTCCATAATGACACATAGTTTATAGATTTGTCATAACTTGCACTGGACAAAATATCTTATCATAATTTTACTTTAATGTAGGTGCCATATAGTTTTGAGATTAACCTAAAATTCCTTCTAATTAAGTTAAGTAAGCCAAATACAAATCTTATTTAAAAAATAAAAATAAACATTTCACATTTTATAATATATATTTTAATATATATAATATTTTAATATATATATATTATAAAATATAATATACATTTTAATATATAATATATTATAATATTTTATGTGTTAGCGTATATATATGTTATAAAATATATAATATAATATATATTTTAATATATATAATATTTTACTATTTTAACATATATATATATATTATAAAATATAATATACATTTTAATATATAATATATTATAATATTTTATGGGTTAACATATATATTATATATAATATATATTGTAATTTATATAATATTATAATATATATTTTAATACATATAATATTTTAATGTGTTAACATATATATGTATATATATTATTTTTTTTGTTTGTTAATTTGTGGGGAACCTGTTGGCTACGCGATTAACCAACCTTTAACATGGTTGAATTTTTTGTCCCGGCAGGTTTCGAATCACACTCCATCACCGACTGCCCTACACCTCGGGGACTTATATGTATATATATTATAAAATATATAATATATATTTTAATTTATATACTATTTTAATATGTTATGACATGACACATCCAAAACATCAATATCATTATTCATTTCTTTTTTTATATTGGGAAATGTAAATTAAAAAAAATATTTTTATTGTGGTGCTATAATAAGTGTTATATATGTTGTACAACTAATTAGAATTGTTGTTATTGATTATGTAATTAATTTAAATATTGAAATACGTAAAGGCAACAATAAGATTTGAAATATATTAATCAATTAGAGATGAAAAAAATAAATATTTTTACTATATCAAAAAATATATATTTATTTTCTTAAGTTAAACATTAAATTTTACAAATAAATTTAAAATATAAAACAAATTAATATCAAATCAATAAAGAACTCATTACTATAGTCATAATCTTTTAACAAGACTAATAATTTAATATCAACCATGATTAAAACATATGTACCAACACAAAGAATCAATATCGACATCCTCAACTTAGAATATAGTGAGCATCAGCCCCAACTGTCCAACACGTGTTCGAATTGGTTCTAATTGGAGCAGGCACTTTTGGACGTGAGTTTAAATGTGAATTGAGAAATTCGCATCACAAAAATCTACTAAGCGAAAAACATAGATAAAAATTGTCGTTCATTTACTTTGTTAAATTGATGGGCAATCTACTATTTTCTATCCTCAGCCCAATCCATTATCATGGAACGAAAGCCCGTCATCTCAAAACGCGAAATAGGCCTCACTTTTAAGGCACGCTTGAAGTAACCCACATTAAAAAATGGCAGCACTGGCCTTCTACCCCTGCATTTTATACTGTAATGCATAAGCCTCATTTTTAAGAGACGCTTCGTGTAACCTACATTAAAACATGGCAGCACTGGCTTTCTACCCCTGCATTCTATACTGTGATGCACAAAAATTCAATAATTCCAGAAGACACCACCTATGTACAAATTCTGAATTTCAACTAAATCTACGACCATCATTCAGAACAAAGAGAAACAGAGTAGCTAAGAGATGGCCTTCCATGGCCTTGTCAGAAGCAACAGACCAGTCTGGAGTTCATGAATGGCCAAATCCAAAAACATTAGAAGAAATGATACAGCAGGTATGTTACAATACTGAAGCAAATTTGGGTCTTTCCTTTCTATTTTTAAAACAAAACCATGGGAGCAGTGCAACTGTAAACCCAGTTGGTGTACTGAAAATTCTCATATTTTCAAGGACAGTGAAGGATAGTTAGTAGTTGTTTTAAACTGCTACTGAAAACAAATTAGAGTCTCTCCTTTCTATTTTTTTAACAAAACCATGAGAAGCAATGCAACTGTAAACCCTGTTAGCGTATTCGAAACTTTCATATTTTCAAGGTCAGTGAAGGATAGTTAGTAGTTGTTTTCAACTGTTTCTTTCATTACAGAAGCAATATATTTTCACCCAGACAACCAAAGTTCTGTTCATTGGGAAGGGCAATTGATGCAAAACTATTGCCGCGCCATAGATTCTGAGACACCCATTTGTTAATTTGAATTTGATTTTGAGGGAGTGGAGCTCAGGGTTCAAACATAATTCATACAGCTATAAGGTAATATATAATTATTTTACTCAAACACAGGAGCATAACAGATGTCGGATACAAAAAATAGTATGGATCCAAATACCAAAGAAACACAAAGGACATAGGGGGGTTACTTGGTTTTCTTGAAAATGCTTCATATGTTGCCTAAAAAAAAGTACAACAAAATTCAAGATAGCTACATCACACAGACAACATGAGAATCAGAAAAATTTCGGTCCACAAAAGCTAAAAAAGGCCATCATATGAGCCTGGCACCCCATGGGGAGGGACTCAACATCACAGCAGAAAGCATGTTGCCGGTTGGTGAACTCACAGGAATAGAGCAAAATCCTACTTAAAACTCTGCAAATTCCCAAGAGAAGGGGGATGGAGAACCTTATTATTCAAAGTAACTTTACAATGCTGTTTCCACAAAAAACCAATTGCAGACTCTTATCCATCCTAATTTTGTTGAAGCATGCAAGGTCAAGATTAGGGATTGTGAGTGTACATCCCCCTAATCTTGTCTTTGAGGTTGAAGTCTAGGGTTTATGAGAGGATAAACTCTAGGGTTTGACCTAGTTCCACTTTATCATTTGCTAGACGCTAGAGAAGTAGGACGGTACCTAGGGTTTATGAGAGGATAAACTCTAGGGTTTGTTTTCCTAGAAGGTCAAGCTTGGGCTTATGAGTGGATAATCCTAGGATTTTGAATCTTCAAGTTTTCTTATGCTTTTAGCCTCCTTTCAAGTTCTTGCATTGACTCTATATGGCCAATGAAAAGACATTGATCTCTAGACCTCCAACCACCTTTTTATACCCTAAAGCTTACCAAAAACATTTTGCTTGGACTCACTCTTCACATCACCTTGAGCTTCATTCCCCAAGTCCTAGCAATCTTAATCTAGGTAAACCCCCTTCAACTAGAAAAGAGTTGGCCTGAAGTGAAAGAGGGTTGGTGAGGTGACAGTGGCCTCCCTTTTGGTTACATCGGATCACACTTGAGCTTTAGGATCTTATCTTTATAAGTGCAAGTTTGTGTGATAATAGGCCTCATAGCGAGGGGGTAGAGCTCAAGATGATCTTTGTCTTTTGATTTATTATTTGTATCCCATTTCATTTTCCATTTTTTTACCAGCTGCGTCAACCTCGAGCATTCAAGCCAATTCTGCTCCTAGGAGGATGAAGGTATGGACCTTTTTGGGATACATGTAACAACCACTTCCAGAAGATAGGTCAACGGGAGGAATATAGATGAAGAATGTCAAGTATGGAAGGGAATGGTACATTACCCTTATCAAGGCCTCCCAGTAGTACCCCTGTTCCCTAAGAGTGACAACACTTGACTAGAGCACATATGATGGCCACCAAGGTGAGACAAGGCAAAAAGCATAACTTCCAAGCCTCATAATCCATTATCTGACTTGAACCCATGATCCTCACCTAAATGCCTAATGTATTAAATGTAACACTTTGTATGAAACAATGATTGATGTACCTTATGTGTTTTGGACCACCATCATTGGTTGAATCCGCTGATCAAGTGAATGAGCTGAGCAATGACGAGGGGGGAGGCATCTGAGGGGCTGCTGTATGTGGAGAATGTTGATCATCATCTCTGGGATCATTGTCTACAATGTGGATCATGAAGAATGATCTCTTCTAGCTACCCCTAGGTGAGAGGGGCTAACATGTACAACATCATCATCCTAAAGCAAAAAGGCAAAAAGCGGTGAAACAAGGCAAAAAGCATAACTTCCAAGCCTCATAATCCATTATTTGACTTGAATCCATGATCCTCACCTAAATTCCTGATGTATTAAATGTAACACTTTGTATGAAACAATGACTGATGTACCTCATGTGTGTTGGACCACCATCATTGGTTGAATCTGCTGATCAAGTGAATGAGCTGAGAAATGACGAGGGGGGAGGCATCTGAGGGGCTGCTGTATATGGAGAATGTTGATCATCATCTCTGGGATCA